>JASAMW010003536.1:0-62982 GCA_030247985.1 Epsilonema sp. ZAB3_2
AAAGTATCAAAATGACCCTGAATAAGTCGTGTAGGTACATACATACATACATTACACGTCAGCTTGATCGTACCATTTTGAAGCTTTGTATACCGCAGAGGTAGTACGGAAGGTCCGCCTGATAGCTTTCCAAGTAGACACAATCTGAAACAAAGAAATGTGCGCCAATTTACGCAATATACCACCGGCTGTTTGCTATGAATCTGCCTGCAGTTAGATTCAAATGTACGTATGTCATGCACCTGCTCATACGACGCATAAACCCTTGTTGTATTCGCCCCTTTGCAAACATACTGTACGTACGTACATCGTGTCGTACCATTGGTCTTTGTTAACATTTAGGGACATGTGAGTATGTGACATAAATGTTTGCATGTTTGTTTGACAGTATCCAATAGCCGATAGAAGCACTGACTGGAGTGTTTGTTTGGCTTCTCGCCTGACGAAATCAAGTCTTCCTGTCGTCATTATTTCCCGCCGATTGTTTTGCGTGTCCACCAAATGCAATGTGATACAATTTCACGCCGATTTACCCTCTCTCAGCTAGCGACCAACCGCTCCTGCTCGCTAATCATCCAGCTAGGAAGAAATATTCCAATTCAATCAAAGAGAAGCAAAATACCGCATGGAGCCGCGAGGAAAGCAGAATCCCTACTGAGACCACAAAGAGCAACAGCACAGACCGGCACGTCATCGGACACGGAAAGCCCAGCCAGTGGAGCGAGTAGCACGCTCCCGTTCCGTTATCCCTTCATTCGGTGGCTGGCTAGTCCAAAATAACCCTTCACTAATCCATCCCTGATCGTCAGACGGCGAGAGAAAGGGGGAAGGGGAAGATTTCGCCCAGATTACTTTATTATTCCCTATCCCAATCGCAATCAAAATGGAGGAACGGAGTGGAGAGGAGTGAAGGACGACCGACTACTGACGATTGGCCATTTGCCTCCCCGACCTTCTCAAAACTCTCTCGCTCTCTCTCCTTCCTATCTCACCGATAAATCCAGGGAGCCGAACCCCAACCACCACAACTAACCGACCGGCGAAAATCGCAGCACAAAGAGGAAAACGCGTGCCCTCGATAGCCGCCGATTGTACCCGCGAGGAGATAGGGAGAAAGAACAAGGATTGATGGATTACAGATCCCCATCGTCGCTGTCTTGCTCTTCCCCCCAGCTTTTCTCCCACTCCCCCACAGCGCCTGCCTGCTCCTTCGTTCATAGAGAGTTTGAATAGTAATCTGCGCGAAAAATACACATCGCTCAGCCCCGGCCAGCCAGGTCCGATTGTAAATCATGCCATGTCTCAGCTGTTTTTGTTTATTTTGCAAACCCCGCTCGCTACCACACCAACGCCCATTTCCCATTCCATTCCTCCAGTGAGATGGCCGTCAACCAACCAACCAACGGCTTCTCTCGCTTCCCTCTCCCCCTCAGAATAGCGAAGTGAGGCTGCTGCTTTATTCTTTTCCCTGCACTTGCCCCTGCCATAAAACGCCGCGCCCACCTCAGTTCCCAGTCCACCACAGGACCTCCTCACCAGAGTTTTTTCTACTTCCCCCATCTCCACCTGTCATTTGGCATAATGGCTGGCAGTTGGGATGTGAGGGCTGATGATGTTGACAGGAGATGGAGGAAAGTAGTTGCATTTTGGAAGGTCGACCTCAAACTCTTCTTCTTATTGTGTTGCGCACACCAATGCACGTACGTACACTTAAGTACATATACATACCTACGCTGCGCACGAGACTACGGTAGCCCCGATAGAAGAGGATGAGAGGTCTGTCCACTGTTATTACTGAACAATGGACTTCTTTCACGCGGAGGTGGGAGAAAGAGGGAAGGACAGCACCTGTGTAAAGAAGGTCCGGCTGGCCCCACACTAAACTCAGCCCAGCGTCCATGCACTCTACTGTGCTGTTACAGAAATTCAAATTCATGTCCTTGAAAAGTCAACAATGCCGCCGCCTTCAACTATCTGCCACTCTCCGCGAACAGAAACTACGCCAGATATAAAATGGCATGCATGCAGATGCGGATACGTATGCACCTATCCAGCGCCGCCGCCAACGTGTACATACGTATAATACGTACTGTATGGCATATTTGAGTGTGGGCTGCAGCATATTGAAAGAGGAGGCAGCAGAACAGTCCCCGTCTCTCGAGTGAGCGAGGCGCAATCGAAATTTCCGTCCGACGCACGCGCTCGCCTAACTCACTCACTCAAGAAACACTGGTACATACCAGTTGTTGAGCAGATGACGACCGACCACATGTACTGTCCTCATCATCAGCCAACTGCAAATACCACAACCACCAGTAGGCGACACCCGCACAACTACTCTTTCTAAGCGTCACTCAATCACACTCTCGACACCTCAAAAAACCTCCATTTGAAAAAAGACTCGCTCAAAATACAAATACAACCCCGAGTACCCTTCCTACTGTCGCCCTCCTCGAAAAGCACGCTTGCTTCGCTTGCACAGGATTTTGAGCGAAAAGGGAAGCACAGCTTCGCGACCACCTCAGTAGTAATCTCCCCAGTCCCCAGAGGCACTAAGCACCACTGGACCGTCATGAAATCGGAATGAGGAATCATGAAAAATGCAACACGGGTGTTCAACTCCCATTCTGCCTGCCTTGAGCTCCCTTGCTCTTTCAGTTGATGCCTCATACATCATGCAAGCATCTGGCGCGGTGTAGCAGCGCGTCACACGTTGAACAGAATAGCTCAAGTAACCCCCATCTATGCCCGTGCAATATACGGAACGTGCATAGGATACGGTCATTCATGTTTGTCTCCGTGCCGTCCGAGTTTTTCTACAGTCTGCCTGCAGATAGAAACCGTCGCCATCCATAGGCATCAAGTGCTTTATGTGCAAGGTGGAAGCCAGTAAATAGGCTTGTTCAGACGACACAATGCAGATTGCATGCGCTTCTGTGCAGTTGTGCACCGTTGGGAACGCTACATAAAAAACCGTTCTGTTGTTGAGTCCGAGCGTCGAGTGTGATGATGAAAGTGGTTTTCGGCTCCTGTTTTCTCACGCGCACGCATAATACGACTGCGATTCCGACGATGGCGATGGCGGCACGAAAGGGGAGGAAGAAGGGCATTACTCAGTCTATGTATGTTCCTCTCGCATTCGCCTCTGCCGGCTGCTGTTTTGTTGGTGGCAGTAAAAATGGTGTCTGCCGAAGAAAAGAGACGAGTTTTTTTCGGTGGCCCTCTAGTTTGTTGCTGGCGAGCTTCGTCGACGCCTCTGATTCGCTCGAAATGCGCGCACCACACCACGGCTGAGTTTATGCGTTCACCAGTCGGTGCTTCGGAGCGTTTTATATGTACTTAGATAACATACATACTATGTAGCGATATTGCCAGTGCCTCTTCTTCCCCTGAGTATGCGTCTTCTGGTCTATACCTTCGGTAGATAGTGTGATTGGAAACGCCTGGCTGCGCATCAACAGTTTTCGCCGCATGTCATCAATCTCTCAAATTTGCACAATACCCACCTACTGCCCCACGCATACGCAATCGCACTTTCAAAACGGAGTACCGTAACCACACGAGCCCAGACAGCCAGCCAGCTACGCCGGTAAAAACCCCACCCACAAACACACAACCCCCCCAACCACACAACCACAGATGATATACACAACAAACAAAACTCACAAAAAACACCCCACAATCCACATCAACCCAACCACAAACACACCAACCCCTCCCAAAACCAACAACAACCAAACAAAATTGTATTTTGCTGATGCGAGTCTTTTTTCAAATGGAGGTTTTTTGAGGTGTCGAGAGTGTGATTGAGTGACGCTTAGAAAGAGTAGTTGTGCGGGTGTCGCCTACTGGTGGTTGTTGTGGTATTTGCAGTTGGCTGATGATGAGGACAGTACATGTGGTCGGTCGTCATCTACTCAACAACTGGTATGTACCAGTGTTTCTTGAGTGAGTGAGTTAGGCGGGCGCGTGCGTCGGACGGAAATTTCGATTGCGCCTCGCTCACTCGAGAGACGGGGACTGTTCTGCTGCCTCCTCTTTCAATATGCTGCAGCCCACACTCAAATATGCCATACAGTACGTATTATACGTATGTACACGTTGGCGGCGGCGCTGGATAGGTGCATACGTATCCGCATCTGCATGCATGCCATTTTATATCTGGCGTAGTTTCTGTTCGCGGAGAGTGGCAGATAGTTGAAGGCGGCGGCATTGTTGACTTTTCAAGGACATGAATTTGAATTTCTGTAACAGCACAGTAGAGTGCATGGACGCTGGGCTGAGTTTAGTGTGGGGCCAGCCGGACCTTCTTTACACAGGTGCTGTCCTTCCCTCTTTCTCCCACCTCCGCGTGAAAGAAGTCCATTGTTCAGTAATAACAGTGGACAGACCTCTCATCCTCTTCTATCGGGGCTACCGTAGTCTCGTGCGCAGCGTAGGTATGTATATGTACTTAAGTGTACGTACGTGCATTGGTGTGCGCAACACAATAAGAAGAAGAGTTTGAGGTCGACCTTCCAAAATGCAACTACTTTCCTCCATCTCCTGTCAACATCATCAGCCCTCACATCCCAACTGCCAGCCATTATGCCAAATGACAGGTGGAGATGGGGGAAGTAGAAAAAACTCTGGTGAGGAGGTCCTGTGGTGGACTGGGAACTGAGGTGGGCGCGGCGTTTTATGGCAGGGGCAAGTGCAGGGAAAAGAATAAAGCAGCAGCCTCACTTCGCTATTCTGAGGGGGAGAGGGAAGCGAGAGAAGCCGTTGGTTGGTTGGTTGACGGCCATCTCACTGGAGGAATGGAATGGGAAATGGGCGTTGGTGTGGTAGCGAGCGGGGTTTGCAAAATAAACAAAAACAGCTGAGACATGGCATGATTTACAATCGGACCTGGCTGGCCGGGGCTGAGCGATGTGTATTTTTCGCGCAGATTACTATTCAAACTCTCTATGAACGAAGGAGCAGGCAGGCGCTGTGGGGGAGTGGGAGAAAAGCTGGGGGGAAGAGCAAGACAGCGACGATGGGGATCTGTAATCCATCAATCCTTGTTCTTTCTCCCTATCTCCTCGCGGGTACAATCGGCGGCTATCGAGGGCACGCGTTTTCCTCTTTGTGCTGCGATTTTCGCCGGTCGGTTAGTTGTGGTGGTTGGGGTTCGGCTCCCTGGATTTATCGGTGAGATAGGAAGGAGAGAGAGCGAGAGAGTTTTGAGAAGGTCGGGGAGGCAAATGGCCAATCGTCAGTAGTCGGTCGTCCTTCACTCCTCTCCACTCCGTTCCTCCATTTTGATTGCGATTGGGATAGGGAATAATAAAGTAATCTGGGCGAAATCTTCCCCTTCCCCCTTTCTCTCGCCGTCTGACGATCAGGGATGGATTAGTGAAGGGTTATTTTGGACTAGCCAGCCACCGAATGAAGGGATAACGGAACGGGAGCGTGCTACTCGCTCCACTGGCTGGGCTTTCCGTGTCCGATGACGTGCCGGTCTGTGCTGTTGCTCTTTGTGGTCTCAGTAGGGATTCTGCTTTCCTCGCGGCTCCATGCGGTATTTTGCTTCTCTTTGATTGAATTGAGAATATTTCTTCCTAGCTGGATGATTAGCGAGCAGGAGCGGTTGGTCGCTAGCTAGAGAGGGTAAATCGGCATGAAATTGTATCGCGTTGCATTTAGTGGACACGCAAAACAATCGGCGGGAAATAATGACGACAGGAAGACTTGATTTCATCAGGCGAAAAGCCAAACAAACACTCCAGTCAGGTGCTTTTTATTGGCTATTGGGATACTGTCAAACAAACATGCAAACATTTATGTCACATACGTTACACGCTTGTACAACCCTGAAACTTAGTTGGGCCGCATTTTTCCATGGCCGGGTTTACCCCAGCCACAGCACCTTACTACTGTAAAACTAAACACGGAAACCGATTCCGATCTTTCTTTCTATCTTTCTCCAGGCTTTATCGAGTACATTGTGGAGCCAGTGATGAACTTGTGCGGCGATATGTTGGAGAAGATGCTGGAGCCTCTTGCGGCCAATCGCCAGACGAAGACTGGAGGCATGGATCACCTGTCTCGCTCCCAGTCAACACCTGCCATCACCTCCCTCGTACGGAAGAAGCCACCTTTGATCGATTCGTCCGTATCGACTGTCGAGGCCACCAAAACATCCTCGTCTACTCCGAGATCCAGGGATAGCGGACTCTGCCGCTCTGTCTACGGCAGAAATAAGAAGCACCGCAACGAGTACAGCAAGTAATAGTATGTACCTATGTATATTTAATTTAGTAGGATAAGATGGTCAATGCTTAGCATGGCATGTACTACCGTTACCGGTGCGTATATAGGTAGCTTCAGGTACTCTATAGTACATATGGGGCTAAGTATAGGGCATTTTGTTTTATTTTGCCAATAATATGGGGCTATGCAAAGGGGGCCGTGCACCGGTAAATACGGTACTCATAGTGTACGTACGTACGTACACGTGATGCTGTACGTACAATACACAATCAAAACGATTTGCGCGGGCTTATTTCAGTGCCGACGGCTCCGTGCGGAAACTGGGTAAACTACACATTCCTCAACCCTGGGTGCCTCGAATAGCAGCCAACAAGGCGAAATGGAAAGCGATGGCTGAAAAAGAGAGAAAGAAGAACAAACAGAAGCAATCCGTTGCATTGGAAAATGGAACTGTTTCAAACTAATATCACAATAATTAGGTACCATTCCTAGTCATACATGATACTATACTAGTAGTCAGACGTGGGCACGGTTTTGAGGGTGGGGGTCTGTCAGTGGGGGTATGCAGGAGGTCAAAAGTGGGGGGGTGTTGCGTACCCCCACCAAAAAAAAATTTTTTGGCCACGTACCCCCAGATTTTTTACGTACCCCCAAGAAAAAAACCTCACGTACCCCCAGCATATTTACGTACCCCCAACTGTAAATGGTGTACTACATACAAAGTCTATATCTATCCCCAGAAAAAATGAGCACTATTTTTTTGCACACAGTGCAACAGTTTTTATTGTGCACCTTGTAATATTTATACAAAATGCATGGTGGGTTGATAAGAGTGGTGTGTAAGTATGTGTTCGAATCGAATTTCCACTGTTGAATAATTTAGCAACTTGTCTAGAATGATAGGGATAAACCATTATATAAAACTATTCACTACATTGTGCAACTACAAACAACAATTCTTGACAATGCATGCACTTTGTGGAGTATGCAAAAAGTCTGAGCATGGATGTAAGCCAGAGGAAAAAAGGGTGGGGGTACGTGTCCTGGCAGACAAACTGCTGATTTCAAGTTTGGGGTTACGCGGTGGGGATACGTAGTGCTGTTTTTTTTCTGGGGGTACGCGGGGGTATGTTGCTTTTCATTTTTCCTGGGGGTACGGGTGGGGGTATGGAGAGGTAGGGGTGGGGGTGCGTTCAACATACCCCCCCTCACCCCCAGGCCCACGTCTGAGTAGTAGTGTCTGTCGAATGAGAATCTTCCCTCAAAACTTCAAAATGCAGTTACACAGACACACTTTGTAGACAGTTTGAAAAAAAACCGGGCGCTGTCTATGCTTTCGCATACTTTGTGTGGCGGTCCAGCATGGACCGCCACGAAAGGTAAGGTATTGCTTTTGGCGCTAAGCCAAGAGAAGAAAAAGGTGAACCGTGGTGAACCGAAAAAGAAGAAACAAAAGAAAAGTGAGCGGAGGAGACGGAAACATATGAGAAAGGCCTATCCTTTCACCGGTTCTAGCTAATGAGGTGAATGTTGGAAAGGAAATCTGAAACAAACCTTTTTCTTCTCTTGGCTTAGCGCCAAAAGCAATACCTTACCTTTCGTGGCGGTCCATGCTGGACCGCCACACAAAGTATGCGAAAGCATAGACAGCGCCCGGTTTTTTCAAACTGTCTACAAAGTGTGTCTGTGTAACTGCATTTTGAAGTTTTGATGGTTTAGAGGACTACGTACGTACGTACAATACTGTATATACAAAAATAGAGCAGTCGTACCATTAGACGCACACATATCAGCCCTAAACAATAAACATTATCATTGTGGATGAAACAAACAGCGTAGTGCAAAAGTATCAGCGTCGCTTTAAAGGGGAACTTTGGGCGGAAAGTTCGGGGTAAGCCTGCATGGATCATTCGATAGAGCTTGAAAAATGCTTCAAAACGCACCAAGTCGCATCCCTCTACGTTGCGTCGTTCACATATGGTGGTAGCAAAATTATGCCGATTGGTGTAATGATTAGCGAGCTACATGCTCTCGCGTGCATTTTCCCGTTCACAGATCAATTTTTGCCTCTAACTCAAGAACGATGCAACGTAGAGGGATGGGACTTGGTGCGTTTTGCAGCATTTTTTATGCTCTATCGAATGATCCGTGCAGGCTTACCTCGAACTTTCCGGCCAAAGTTCCCCTTTAACGTTGATGAATAAATTCTCAGCTTTTGCAGTTTGACAGCCAATAGCCACAGTGCCAGATAAAACGCCCACAGACCGCCAGTGACAATGTAAATCCAAATTACAGTTGACTCCATCGGAGCCAGACACTTTGACACGAGCACATCGTCTGCAGTGATAGAGACCAGAGCAAATGCAGGATTGTTTCTGTTGCGCCATGAAAATGAGGAGATCGTGTACTCCCAGAAGCTAAAAATAAACATCATCGGAATCGCAAGACGGGTACTGTACTATAATGGGGTAAACTAACTCGACCATGGGAAAATCCGGCCGCCCAAGTTTCAGGGCTGCACATCTCAGCAAGCAACCAATGGACCGATTGCGACCAGTATTACTTCAATCGATTCCTTGAATTCTCCTCTTTCAAATGAGCTATTCGTTTCATCAGTTGTTGAAACGGCAAATTCACAGGAGCCTATGTGGCCGGGTTTACCCCGCAGTACCCTACAACATATGAAGGTGGACAATTTTCCAATAGGGTAATTTTGACTCAGAATTTGAAGTTGGGCTTTGCAATTTTTATCACGGGACAATAATTCCAACCGTATGGAAAGCGAAGATATGGTGATTCATTCTAAGGGTTGCACAGATGACAATGTTCAGAATTCCCCATCGTTACACCCATCGTTAGTATTATGCAGTGCGTCGTAATTAGCGCGGTACATACATACGTACTGTACAAAATACCATGTTTGTACGCACTTGTATGGGGCGCCGTGCCAAGTTCTGCATCCGTTATGACTGTGACCGTCAAAGGCAGCGCGCGGTCTGAGACTGTTTAAGATGTGCCTGGTCGCCCGTTCACTGACAACGTCCCACTTCTCCCTCATCGGCTGCGCTTTTTCCATTGGTGGTGCTTCGTCAGGTTCTGAGCAGTTGGCGTCCGAAGCTCGATACAGGGGAAAATGCTGCATGATGCCGCGTTCACCAGAAGTCCGTAACGGACGTCGTCCGTCCGTAAATCCGTAAAGCGTATCTAGGAGTACATGGTTGTTTGCGGTGTGCCATGTAAGGTACTATGGGGTAAACCTGACCATGGGAAAATCTGGCCACCTAAACTTTAGGGCTGCAAATCTCAGCAACCAATGGACCGATTGAGACGAATAGGAGATCAATCGATTCCTTGATGTCTCCTCTTTCAAATGAGCTGCTTGGCTCATCATTTGCTGAAACAGCAAGTTCAAAGAAGCGTAGGTGGCCGGGTTTACTCCATGGTCGGGTTTACCCCACAGTACTCTACTCCTCTAGATACGTAGGATACGTACGTACGTACTTTCGGACGGATTTACGGACGTCTGGTGAACGCGGCATGAGAATGGGACGCGGTCGAGCGTTTTGCAGCAGAGAGCGCAAACGGGCCAATGATTCCTGTGCTTCCCGACAGAGGTCGCAACCGTCGTTTTCGAAGGCCATACTATTGAGCAAGACGAAATCGAAGCCTTTCACACGCACCCGAGTCACGGTGCTGTTGCGATGAAACAGGGCTCGAAATTTGCGCAGAATCGAAGGCAGGATCCTAAATTTGAGGAAAAGTTTGCGCATATAGGGTACTATAGGGAAAATCCGGCCACCTGAGCTTCACGGCTGCATATCTTAGCAACCAGTTGACTGATTGAAACATATAGGATATCAATCGATTCCTTGAACTCTCCTTTGTCAAATGAGCTTCGTACTTGGTTCATCATTTACAGAAACAGTTAGTTCACAGGAGCTTTTAGGCGGCCATTTAAAAATAGGTGGCTGGGTTTAACCCACGGCCGGGTTTCGCCCATAGTACCCTACAGATAGAAATCATAGTCACTTAGGAGTCAGGTATATACTGTTTGTATCTACGTTAGGAACGCTGCGTTCAGATAATCAACGTAGGACGGATGTACAAGACCAACACGTCGGACGTACTGTTCTGTATGTACGTCCAACGTGGTACTAAAACGGCCGACGCCAAACATCAGAAAAGAGAGCAGAGAGAGCGAGCAACTATGTACGTACTCCAACATACGTCAGACATCGCGTTGGCCGTACAATATGTACGTCAGACGTACGTTGGACGTGCCGCTTATCTGAACGGAGCATTTTGGGGAGTATGGACGAGTTGTAATCATCGCATCTCACTCATAGTGAAAGCCGATATCGTGATTGCCAGGTAAAACGATAACTTCCTGATCAAAAGCAACCGAGAACAACTCCTGGAAGCGATGAAAGTATCGATCGAAATCAGCCGGACTACTGAATAATCCTTCATCAAACAGGTCGCCTGAAACAGAACGCAAAACATCTCACTCGGTAATTCAGAAAACACACAACACGCTCGACCGTACGTACCCAGTATAAAGACAGTTTCTGGTCGAAAGAGCAGGTTGGCAGTTTGGAACGTGCGGTACATTTGCCCTTCTCTGGAAAAAAAATAACAAAGCAACATGTTGTCACGACTGAACAGAACCAATTCCTTCTACTCTGCCTACAAAGCTTTCTTCACGTAGATTGCGCAGCACGGGCAACAGCCTAGTGACACCTAGACGGCTAATATGACCACATACGTAAGTATTTACGATATGCGGTAACGCGATTGGGTTGGTCGACAGCGACCCCGCGGTATTTAGTGTATGTTTGGATCGGTGCCTGCGGGGTCGTCGACGGTATTTTTTGTCAGTTCTTCTCTTTACTCGCTCCTTTTCCGCTCCCAGATGATTGAACAAGGTCGATGACCCCGCAGGCACCGATCCAAACATTCACTAAATACCGCGGGGTCGCTATCGACCAAACCCAATCGCGTTACCACATATCGTCCATACCTGCGGAGCTTGTCAAACCAATGCCCGGTTCGAACTCCGAGTAGGTGCGGATCTGCAATGATTAGCGCGCGCAGAGTGTCATCTCGCATGGAGATGGAGTTTTTCTTTGGACCTGCTTCAAGTCTGGGCCAGGAACAACTGCCAAGCACCACGAAATAATGCAGAAATTCCGCATAGAATAGCACCAGCACAGGAATCAGAAGTAGACAGACGGCAGTCTTTCTGAGATTCAGAGTGATTAGTATCTTCAGCAGGTTTTCACCATGGCGAAGCATGCAGTTACAGATTTACATCAATACAGAAACATATAAAACTAATCAAATACAGGTCAAAAACGGTTCCAAAACAGAGATTTTGTCGATAAAACTGTCCTCCGAATTCGGTGGTCCAATTGTCGATAAAACTGTTTCCTTACCCAGCCAGCAGGTATGTACAATTATTCTGTGGTGTGGCAAGAACCACTAGAGTAGGAGGACTGGAAGGTGCTGTAGTTAGGTGTACATAATCTCAGTAAGAAAGATGCATTTTTTCACGGACACAGGCAAGAACAGATACACCAAAAGAGAGTGCCATAGGGTAATTTTACACGAGGAATTCATTTTTGACTCCAGATTTCTTCCAAAACCTTTACTTCATTGGGAAGTGGTATATCGCACTGTCACCATACTACTATTGATGCAACATTATGTCGCAGTTACATACTTGCTTTTCAGTTTATCATATGTACAACTGGTATCAAACGATTTCTCAGCTGTTTTCCTCTCTTCGATGGTCTTTACTTTGGCATTTAAGTTGAAAAACTTGGTCACCAAAGCCTTTCCAACTAGTGGTCACAAGGACAAAGAAGCGATTCGATGATTACGACATTGCTTATGACTATGAGTGCCAAGGATAGCCACATGCTTACATATCTACTAGAACTGTCAAATCTAAGTGCACTGATTATGTCTGCATGTGGGTCTGAGTTTCTTGTGTAACCTGCATTCATTCTTTCATTCATTCTTTCTTTATTTCTACCCATTGACTGGTTGTTTGTTTACATGGATAAGAAACGCTGCTCTATACCTCAGTTCTGCCATCAGCCCAGCATGACCATGGCGCGACAAGAACATTGGTTTATAAGTTTCCTACTGTAAACAAGCATTACCCTAAACACTATACCCTCAATACTGTATCTATAACCACGTACCTATGCAGCGAGTGCTCAGTCACTACCCTACCCAGTTCACTAGATGTTGCTAGGTCTCTTCTCTACTCAACTACCCATTGCATTGAGGTGGCTAGTTCGCTCCCCAGCATCTTGGCGTAGCTTCGTTGTAGCCAAAAATCCACTACCCATCTCACTACCTAGCTCTTTACCCACTATTCAATCTCACTACCCACAACCAGCGAATAATTCAGATGGAATTGTATTCTCCTATGTCTTGGCTGCAACATATATCCAGTTTTATCTTTCTCTCTTGTTCCTCTCTGGAGTTATCGATGTGAATTTCGTCCTTGGTCCGGCAATTACTAATATTCGCAATGTATTTCTCGTAGTAAAAGCGGTAATTACAAAATCACGCAGCTAGCACGGGACTGAGATTTTGTATTCCCGCCAAACGCGCTACCGTACACCTTCCAGTCCTCCTAAGCTCTAGTGGTTCTTGGGTGTGGTGTTGTTGTTGGGATTTGGGAAGTCATCCCGGCGCCGGATTCCGGACCAAGGACTCCTAGACCGGGTATTACTCCCTACACTGTGGTAGTGTGATCTAGGAATCCTTGACCGGACCCGGTTGAAGATATTCCATCATGGACTGCTCCGTAATCATAAATTACGCGAGATATTAATCATAAATTACGCGAGATATTCTTGCGTAAACAAACGGTCATTGCGCTAGTCTTTCCATTGCGAAGTTTCGATTTCTTACAGAATTGTCCATGCAAGATGGTCTACCCTCACTAGCGCGAATCCAGGTGCGCGCCTCTCAGTAGCGCGAAACCCAAAATAGCGTGATGAGGTGAGCGCGTCATCTCACTAGCGCGATTTGCACATGCGCGCCTGGAAGCTTGCGCAACTCTCATGTGCGCGACACCTCAAAACAGCGATTTTATGTTTTCGCGACCCCCCAAAAGCGCGATTGCATGCTTTAGCGACACGCCAAAAGCGCGATTTTTTCCTAAATGTGACATAATGTGACATAAAAGGGTGTGACATAATAAACTGAACACCTTTCTTTGCATGTAATGGCGCGTTCACCAGACGTCCGACACATCCGTCCGTCAAATCCGTAACGGATGTATCTAGGAGTACATGGCACACCGCAAACAACCGTGTACTCCTAGATATGTTTTCCGGATTTGACGGACGGACGGACGGACGGACGGACGGACGGACGTGATGGACGTCTGGTGAACGCGCCATAACTCTGGAACCACATATTGGATTTTCATGCGGTTTTTGTATTTATTGGACCAAATAGTTGAAATTTTATTCACATCTAAGCTGAAGCCTTGGCTACCAAATGCAAAAAACTGCATCAAAATCCAACGTGTGATTCCAGAGTTAAATCCACAGAAAGGTGTTTGGTTTATTATGAGATAGTAGACACTCTGTACAATACTGAATATGTGGTAATGTGTGATGTGGAGTGACTTGCGACTGTGGGCTATTGTTTTTACAAATTTGCATTGTGTTGCTAACTGTCCAGTTTGCCCCTTGGAAAGGAGTAATGTCGTAATGAGAATGAGCCACTAATTTAGGAAGGAAATCACGTTTCGCGCTAATGAGACATGCGCAACTGGGACTTCGCGCTAATGGATATTCGCGGACATTTTTCGGCGCGCAAAGTATCTGGCGCGCTAATGAGAGAGCGCTCTTCTGGAAAACGCGGACATTTGGTGACGCGCTACTGGCACTTCGCGCTTTTGATTTCGCGCTTCTGGGTGATGCGCAACTGCGATTCGCGCTAGTGAGAACACCCCGCAGTTTTCAGAGAAAGCGATAGCGAAGCGAGCGGTCGGTCAAAGGTCATCACTGTACAGCAGCAGTCGTGCATATTCTTGCTTCTTGTTTCTCGTGACAGTCGAGATGGCAGCGTTATTGGGTAGGGTTGCATTCGTCCGCACTGTGCAGCCCGGATGTTCATCTTGGGTGGTCTGTACACGCTCCATCTTCGGCGAGAATCAATGGAGGAGTGGAGAGGAGAATCCTCATCGCAGGAAACCCAAGCGACCTTCCAGATACAAGTGGTGGGATGAACCGTAAGCAATATAGATAGGTCGTCGTATTGTACAGTATGTGCAACGTAGTAGTCCGTCCGTCCGTCAACAAAATCCTACGTCAACCGTATACGCGTTGACGGACGGACGGACGGATTTACAGACGTCTGGTGAACGCGGCATCAGCTATACACGGGAACGGAGCAGGGGCGATGATGTGACTCTACGTTACGTACGTACATATTCTTGTACACGTACGTATTACAGTACGTACTGTGCTATGCTTTATGCAATGCTATGCATACTCAAATTATTGTCCCCCTTTTACAGTGTTGGAAGTATTATTGCACATGGTGTGCTGCATAGTTGTACATAGTCCGTATTGTTCGTACGATGTAGGGTACGCGTACGTTCTGCAAAGGTTCTCGCGTTACGTACACAACCCGATTCGTACCCCAGTTTTTGTACTCTGCTCGTTTTGTACACTCTGCAGTTTGTACCGGACTCAGCTACAATAGCTGGTACACTCCTCGATTCGTACCCCAAGTTTATTAACGTACAGATGCGAACACAAAAGTGTACCAATCGGGGTGTCAAATGTACGAAATGAAAGTGTACCAATCAACAGATGTACGTGACTAGAGTAGTGTACGTAACGGCATGGGTACGAAAGTGTAAGTGATACGAAACGTGCGGGTACGAATCGGCAGCGAACGAAACGGTTAGTGTACGTAATGCGAGCAGACCGTTCTGTACACGTAATCAGGTCCTGTATGTACGATGTAGCCCTTTTGCGTTTGTATTTTGTAGAGAGAGAGTTGGTCCGGAGCCGTATCCTATGGAACAGGGTCCAGACTTTACTTTTGCAGGTAACTAACAGGACTGTTGCTAAATTGAAGCCACGTTACTAGCAGCAGTACGTACTTACATCTCTTGGAGAGAAAATGGACACACGTCTCGCAATTTCTTAGCTATGAGCTGTATTTTTGATGAAAACATGTCATAAATGAATTCAGGACGTCAATAAAAACCGTACTTTGAGCGCAAATGTATTTGTTTTGTTTGTTATTGTATTTCGAATCGAATGGCTCTGTCATTTTCAGATAAAAGACCGACTCCATTTTCACATGAACGTCAAAGGAAGGAACGGTTGCACCAACTGGAACTGGCAGTAAGAGATAGTTTGATTATGTATGAATGAAAACATGAAGTTTCGTTGCCAGTTTTGAATTTTTGTCAACATTTGATAGAAAACTATGTAGGCTATGTATCATCGGTGATTTGTTATAGGAGAAAGTCGTTCGGTTCTTGTCGGAAATGCGGGAAGCAGAAAAAGCTTACGAATTGGCTGCAGAAACAGAAGAAGAAAGGAGGAAGGCTTATTTGGCCGGAAAACCTAAAGCTAAAGGAAGACTGTTAATAAATCATTGAGAAATTTGTCCATATTTATGAAATATTTCTGATTTTGTTAGAGTGACACAGGCAGATTGCAATTCGTATATGAGTGCACTTTCTCAAGGCCTATATATAGCCTACTATGTGTACTGGAATTATGAAAAGGGAATAAAAAGTATTGGGAAAATCTCTGAGTTGTTGGGTTGAAGGAAAAGGAGAAATCTTGCTTTGCCAAGGGCGATAGATTTTTGCCTGGTGCTTTTATCTGTTTTGTGTTTTATGTTTTTGTTTTCTCCAAATGCTTGAGGCAATCGTCATAAACAAAGTTTTTTTGACGCTTGCAGCTGACGTTATTAGCTCATTTTCCGACGTGGTTTGCTGACGGTTTTGCACAGATTGTCCAAAAGTTGTTGCTCTACAGTACCCCTTTGCAAAATTGTTCCCGATAATTGTCTCGAATTACTGTTCCTGATAGGTGCCAAATTTAGCTTGCTCTGGACTGGATGGATAGTACGATAATTGATACGATAGTTGAGCGAGCCCTTTTTTTTATATAAAGAGATCGGGCTTACATCTCTTGACTAAGAATAAACGAATGCTGTGTGAGATAATATTTCGCTCATGTTCGTCAAACGAAAGAGTGCTTTTCTTGTTTCTCGCGCTTTGTCGTTGTTCCTACGTAGAACATACATAGCTAAAAAAAATTAAGATTACGTCCTGTTCAGCTGACGCGCATGCGCAATATGCTATTATTTTATGTGCATACCTAGGTATGGAATATGGATGTTCTGCCACTTTTATGACAGGTTTTCAATTAGAGTCATTTTCTATAGCATGTCACTTGCACAAGCTTGAGCCCGTATTGCCACCACAATTACTTTCACCTCCGGAGAAGTTCACGGTGCATGCTTCCCTATTGAGATTGAGAAAGTGTCATTAGCGCGACGCGCAAAACAAGCTGACATTTCGACGGGAAATGCCGTGGTAAACTATGGAAGCTGATAGTAACTTCACTCTTTAGAGAAACAAAGCGAAAGGCCAGGAAGCTGGACCAGTAGTACTGAAAGCAAACAACGGCGCTGACAATACCACACTATCGGATTTGAGCCATTTTAAGCTCAGCTCATTGATAATCTCCATCTCCAATGTGTTCGACTGTCCTAAAGAAATCATTGTCGCTTTGAATGGAACCCATCAGATCAGTGGAGGTCGTAATCAGTCACAATGGTAAGCTTCGACGGTCTAATGTTGTTGGTTGAAAAAGGGATGGAATAATTTATTTACGAAAAAATTGAATGTATTATTTACGAAAGTGAATTCATTTTGTATGGTGTCTCATTTTGTCTTTGTTCGTCTAATGCTTTGCTGAAAGATTAGCTTTCACTTTTTCGTGCCTGGGTTACTTTATTCTGCTTGCTGGCATAAAAATTGTTTCAGCAAGCCTGCTGCCGCCAATTACAAAAAGTCTGACAGCTGCTTCTATTCTGAATGGTATGCAAAGCTGATACCACGGCCGCGTTGCTGCTTTCGGAGAATGCCAACATATGTTTAAAATTCATAAAAATAGAAAGAGAGTAATCAAAACTGGCTCTCTCTTTTATTTGCTTTGCTTTTGTTGGCGTGTGCATTCGCTCTTTTCTGAGAGATGCATACATTTCCGGGCTTCCTTTCAGGATTGGCATGCGCTTTTTCGGTCAAGCTTCCAATCTCAAATTTCCCGCTCTGATCACTTTTCTTTTGACAGCTTTTGCCATCTACATTAGGTATTATTATCGACTAGGCTTCCTGCTAAGTCATAGACAGGGCAGTTCAACAACACTTCTTAATTAGCTTTAAAAGTAAAACTTGTCACGCGTCGGAATATCGATAAGTTTCTGCTTCCGTACTTTGGTTGCGTTCTGCTGACATTATTTTGTCGTGACACTCGTCATCAAGGCTAATAATTTACCTATAAAACGTCCGTAACTCTTGATAAAAAGGTTTTTAAACGAAAGCTGTACATACGTATGTATGGTAGGATTTGTGTCTTGTGGTCGTATCGTATGGTGGATTTGTCAACATATTTTCTTCCTGACAGGCGAGCATCGTGATCGTCACGTCACGCGACAGCAAATGGCGCCATATTTTATTTGCACCGCTAGTTATGAGCTATTGTTGAAGCTAATGGGAAGCTGCTTCCAAATTTCAAACACAGGCGCAAGGAATAGTGTCGAAAATTCTCTCGTGAGCTTGAAGGAATGGCGTAATTCGAACTGCAAATTGACGCAATCAGCCGCCCTTGGAGTCCTATGTACACGTACATGTACAGTACGGTTGTGGGGGGGGGGGGGGGGGGGGGGGGGGGAATCTTGTTCGCTTCGAGAGCTTCTGCAAGCGCGTCGTGTGTATTTATTTACAATATACAGTTTGTAGTGCTGAAAGCTCGCTGGAATAAACTTGTTTGCCTGCTAGCAATATCCTTTGTTTGAACTTTTGTTCCTTGGTGACGGCAGCATCCAGCTGTCTGTACAGATATCGCTAGGTTTTTTTTTAGATAGGTATGTAGGTAGGTACCTACGTAGCTAGTGGCTTGATATAAAGACAGACCTGCCCACTCGTGCATGCAGTGTGTGGTACGTAAATTAGCTGCTGCGTTTGTTACTGCTCGGTGTTCCGTCGGTTTAGGTTACACCTGAACAAGTAACTGCTTCTCTGATGAGTTCTTATCCTCAGGGTTTATTTTGTTTCATGGTGACCGACCGTCAGTCTTTCGTGTATGTATGTACTATGTTATGTACTTTTTGTATACAAACCATTTCACATTATCCGTCGTTGCCAACCGTTGGCATAGCTGCGCTGATGGATGTAATACCGGCTTGAAGACACCGTCAACTCAACACGTTCGGCTTCTCATAATAAGGCGCGTTTTTTCCAATTTTCTTCTGTGAATGGAGCGTTTGTTTCTACAGTAACCAAACACATATTTTTTTGAATGAAAGAAATTGTCACGCGAAATATGCATGAGGAAAAGTTAGTTACTTCGTCACTCGCGCGAACTGCCAGAGCGAGATCGCGTATGTACATACAGACCTCCTAGTCCCTACCTCCCTCTCGTACAGTATGTTATGACGTGTTTCTATCGCTGCAACGACAAACATGGTTGCGTGTTAGCTATGTACTTTTCATGCGCTAAAGAATATTGCCCTGCTTGTGTGTTTTGCTTTGCTTCCGCCTGTTGTCGATGCAAGTCGTCCTTATAAACGTACAATACAGGGTGTACCATAATATACTCACCGGCTATTTGTGTCTATATCTCCACAGCGGGAAGTCAATTTCAAAGCGGTCTTTTGTAACAAGTAGCCAAGGCTTCAAACTTTATGCATGCAAAGTTTCAAAGAGATATCTCAATCAGAAGCGGATCAAAACAGCTCAGTTTTTAAATCCCCAATTTCCACATATTTCTGCAGGCGGCCTGGTACAGATTGGCACACGTTCTGGCACAGAGTGCTATCAATTCCGGCCTGGTGGCTAAAGTTAGGCGGTGCCCCATCCTGTTGTAAATAAACTTCCCCAGTCCTCGGCAGCAGGCCAAACAAGCATATAACCGGCCAAATCTGCTAACATTACGAGATAACTGTCACCAGTGACTGAGTCGTCAAAGAACACTGGTCCAATGAGCCCTCTGGAGGAAATTCCAGCCCATACTTCATCCAAGGGGCATTGACAGCTCAACAGTTCGTAAAAATGTTGGGCGGAGAAAGGAGCAGGCTCAAGAGAACGAGGAAGGAAACGAAAATGCAAATTCGACGCCCAACTCTCTGCCGGCGCCTGTCTTGCCTGCGAAAAAGCTGCCGAAACTTTGATCGCTTACAGCGCTATGACATGAGAAGCTAGGAAGTCAAAACTTTGCGTGCATAAAGTTTGAAGCCTTGGCTACTTGTTACAAAAGACCGCTTTTGAAACTGACTCCCCGCTGTGGAGATATAGACACAAATAGCCGGTGAGTATATTATGGTACACCCTGTAGATAACATTATTGTATTCAGAACATTTGCCATACGGTCGTGAAGTGAGCAAAATGTCGCGGAGGTTTCTGACGGGATATGCGCGTACAGTAGCTACCCTACGGTTCGACTGTTGCGGAAAATGTACATAGATACGTAGTAACGTAAGTATGTATGTGAAGCCCCGTAATTTCTTGCATGAACGTGTACGTACACTTACCGTTACGTGCCCGAAGACGCAACGCCCTTATAATCTTATTCAGTTAAATTTAGCCTAATCTTCGCTTAGGCGGCAGAGCAAAGGAAAAGCTAAACTCTTGATGGCCTTTTTCCAAAAAGACTGAGCAGGCAAAAAGAAGCAGGGCAAATAGCTTTCGAACGACATTGTACCGTACTACGTAGAGGGAGGGCAGGGGATGGGAGCTTCATCATTTGATTGATTCCTCCAACTTGCGCCCCTTCACCGAAAAGTTTGCTGGCTCAATTTGTTTCCTCTGCTTCCCTGAACCACCGGGATTTGCCTTCCTGTGTTGTTGTAGGATACGTTTCAGCTGGACTGGAATGGAGCATTATTGCATCTCTGGGGATCGCGCGCGCGCCTCCCCAATCCTCCGTCTCTCCTCCTATTCCTCCACTTCCGAAGAGGAGCAAGAAGACGAAGAGTTGTCCCATTTTGCACCAAGGTCTTTGTCGTCGTCTGCTCTGGGTGAAAAGCAGCCGACAATAGTCGACGACGACTTTTTTAAGAGAAGGCTCGGGCAGCAGCTTAAGGAAACTGAAAGAGGAAGGCACCAAGCGGCGCCGCTGCGGGACACTTTATCCACGGACATTAACGAGACTCGGCAGCAGCAGGAGCGTCAGCTTTATCTGGGCGGTCTTACTGGACTGGGCCAGCAAGCACGCCCTTTCGTTTCCCGCGCGCTCAGCGGTTCTACACGCAGAGAACGCACGTCGCCTTCTTTTCGACCTGCAGGGGAAGAAGACGAAGAATTTCTGCTGCCACCAGGAGCAACTGGTCGATTGGATTCATTAGCGCTTCAGTCTCCACACGGCAGCCGCTACCGAGAAGATTCTCATTCCTGGTATGGGCAGGCAGCACAAGTGCCACGACTGAGTAAAGGCAACAGAGCAGCGGAAGATAGTAATTTTGTGAGCCAAGGAACTGGAAGTTATGCGCATCAGTCGTTTCTGCACGACTCCACTTTCGCAGCACCTTCAAAAGGACATTACTACCCAAGATCCAGCTCGTATTACGACAACTTCGGTTTCAGCGAGCAACAGCAGCTGGAAATTATTGTCCAGCCTCCGCGGCCTTCTTCACACATCGGCTTTTATCATGACCCAAACTTTGACGAACGAGATGCACAGCAATTTAGTGACAACTCCAACTACTATGACCATGAGTACCATAACCCATCGACGCACGCAATTGGCCATCGACCGTCACGGTCGCATTGCGATTTGTCCGGATTGAGCCAACGAGAACAACAGCGTAAACCACTTCAACAACAATATCATCCACCACAACTTCAAGTTTCTGCCTACAATAGTAACGATATTGGCTGGGATCACCGTTATAAAGGAAGCAGCAATCCTCAGCTGGTGATCATTGGCACTGAACAAGAAAAACCTTATCATTATCACCAACAGAAGCGCCCTGATCAGCTTCCTTTACCAATCAGCCAACAGCAATTGGTTGCCCCCGATCACAAATTCCAACACCTGTCTTCATCTTGCCCATCCAGTCCCAGGCGATCACATCATCATCGACGTCGATTACCTCAACAGCCTCGCCACCAGAGAAAACCTGAAGGTTGGATGATGGCGAATGACGACAAGAGGAGGAAAGAGGAGGAGGAGGAGGAGGATGACGAGTTTTTTCCCGCCGCTGAAGAGGCTTTTGAGAGCGGCGGCGTTCGGCGCTCAGTGCCTACCATTTTCTGCAGCTTATCGCCTCCTAGTGGCAATGGCAATCATCCTGCTAACGGGTATTACGCGAATGAGTTATACGGGCCTCCTACAGGTAATAATGGCACTATTGGGGCAAGCAGCTTATTAGCAGAGCAGCGAGCGGGGGGCGAGGAGCTAAAAGGTGAGGATGCAACCAGCCGAGAAGGCTTTACACACAGCGGCAGCTCGCGAACTCGAACCGGCGGCCTCGTCAACAACAATAACAGCTGTGCGGCTGACGAGAAGAAAAGTAGAGCGGGATTGAAGGAGCAACAGCACCTACAACAGGGAATGATAGCTGACGAAGACCAGCAGCGTACACGTAGGCGCATTAGCAGCAGCGGCAGCAGCACAGCTTCCACTCAGTCGAACCGCCTGAAACCGCAACAAGATCACCTCCACCTCGACTACTACACGGGAGCGATTAGCAGTAACACTGGCAGTGCAGCTACTACTACTACTGGTACTACAACAACTAGTCGGAAGGGCCGCGGATCACTATCAGAGTCCGCAGCGGCGGCCACATCAGCTGACACAAAACACGGAGAAGCAGCGGCTGAGGCGTTTGAATTTGAAGCCGAAGCTTTTGAAGATTCTGAAGGAGATGAAGTAGTAGAGGACCGAACAGGAGCAGCAAGCGCGGCTCACTGCGCAGACTTCGAGGATTTATTGGCAGCTGCCACGGCGGGTGGACAGCAGCATCGCCCCTTAAGCCTCTCCAGGTCCGCCGAGCCATCTCGTTCCAGTAAAGTAATCAGCGGCAGTAGTCGCTCCTCGCAAGCTTCTCGCTGCCCCTCCGCCACGCAACAGATGGTACGACAAACACAATCGGACGCTCAGCGAGCTGGTGGCTACTACAATCAGCTTTCGCCACCCGAAAGCGTCGGCAAAGGAGGAGGCGGAGACAGCAGTCCGAAGCGGACTTCCAGTCTACGAGTCGGACAGCAAAAAACTCTTGCCGGTTCGAACAGAAGAGGCTCCTCTCAGCATGGACAACGAGGTGGGCCGCGTCAGCATCAGGAAGTAGCCCCCGCTTCCTCGGGTGGCTCGGAGCAGACGGAGAGGGGAGGACAGCTGCAACAGCAGTTTCGAAAGAGAACTGGCAGCATGCCGTCGGTTGACAACGGCAATCAGGTGATGAGAACTCAATAATGGCCAATAATATTCATGTGCGTATGTACCGTACGTACTATGTAGGGTACTGTGGGATAAACCCGGCCATGAGAAATCCGGCCGCCTGAGTTTCAGGACTGCATATCTCAGCATCAAATCGATTCCTTGAACTCTCCTTTTTCAAGTGAGCAATTTTTTGCAGAAACAGCGAGTTCAAAAGAGGTTAGGTGACCGGGTTTATCCCATAGCCCATAGTACTCTACTGTGATCTACGTAATGTACATAACTATAAAAATTGTGTCAAATTAGAATTAGAATGCCTTGCTTTTCCCTTCCAGTTGACCACCAAGAATTCGCCTCGGCGCGGCGGCAGTTTTCGCGTGATGAAGCTGCAGCAGCAGCAGCAGAACGGAGGTGGGCGACCTCCGCGCGGCGGCGGCGGTCGACTGGACGAATGGCCGCGTCCGGCGCCGGCCAACGTCCACACCCAACGCTTCCTGCAGCTGCCGAACGCGGAGGAGTACGCTCGCCTGCGCTCCTTCACCATCGACGAGAAAGGCTGCGTGATCAGGTACAATAAGCCAGTATAGTGAACAAAGATGCTGGACTGGCACATGCATGCGTGTATGTACGGGTGTAGGCGTAGTGACGTGTAATGAAATGGTTTTACGTGACTTCTGTATGTACGTGAAAACGTGAAAAGGCGAACGTGAGTTTTTCCTGGGAAGTTCGCCTTATCTTCTTGCGACGGATGCTTGAAGAGGTTGGTTTGAAATTTTTGAATCGGTCGGTCGGTCGGTCGAATTGTCGAATAAGTCGAATTGTTGGACCGCATTCGTACATTTAGTTCACACGTGTGTAGCGCACCACAGGCTCTCTATAGTACGTTCGTATTGACCAGAAACGTATGTATCTCCGGTGTCAGGTATGTAGGTAGGTTAGGTACGAAGGTATTTATTTCGAAAATCGAGGAAACGTACTGTACGTACATTAGCCCATATTATCCAAGCAGCTAAACGGATGACGTAAAACAGCTTAGCGAGTATCCACTAGCGTACGCACCTCTGGTCATACCAATACACGTAATAATTACAGTAACAATCAGCAGAAGAAAGTCAAAATCGTATCCACGGGTGCAGTATGACACTGTGCTCATAAACAGTCCAGGGTCTAAAGCTCAAAGACGCTTCTTTTCAGTCGCGGCGACTCCTTTCGACACCGCAGCAACACGAAGAGCACCAACAACTCCTCCGCCAACAATTCCTCGCGCTCCGGCTCCGTTTTTGACGGCGGCGGGCCCAGTCCGGGGGAATCGGACGATTCGGATCCGACCAGCCGTCCCGTTTTTCAGCCGGAATGCGAACTGAAACCCGCCCACAGCTACCACGTTCTGGTCCTGGGGGTCGCCGGTGTCGGGAAAACCGCCCTCGTTCACCAGTTTATGACCTCGGAACACAGAAATCCCTTCAGCGAAGAGCTTCCAGGTAACTTTATTATGCGTACGTGTACGTACGTACATACCGAATGCGTTGATGTACATGCGTACATACAGTATGTACTTCGTAGTGTACGTATCCCTGCTGCTGACTATACCTTACATACTGTACATCCTGTAGTGTGGTGCAGGTTCACTGGCTGAGCGCGTAGAGTATGTAGATTATGTACTTACATGTACTACGTACATACGTGTTTATTGGCTTCATTAGCGTAGTTTTGACTACGTGCTAAAGCGCGTGTAATGGGATTGTGCCTAGTACCAGACGGCGAATTTCATTATCTTTGCGTATACCATTCATTGGGGCGGGTACTAGTAAAAACAATTGGCCCGCCGGTCGTTCGTACATACATACATACATGGGTTGCGTCAATTGCTAATGGATACCCAGAGGCGATGCGGCGCCCGCTTTATCATCATCTTTCCCAGCCCTGCCCGGATACCACAACAAACAACATATTTTACTAGCCGCATCTCACAGAGCGTATAGTAGGTACTGCACGTGTACTGTATGTGGTAGAAGGTATACGCAGGTACGAACGAACCACGTATAAGCTTTAGTCTGACGTGTATGTGCGTATGTATGTGTGCTATGTACGTCTAGGTTGCGTACTTATGACAGCTTTTATGATATGAAGTTGTATTGTTTCAGACAACCCGGCAGAAGATGTTGTGTCTGTGGTTATCGAAGGCAAAGAATCGGAGCTGAAATTCGTAGAAGTGGACACAGAAAAGGTATGGACTGCATCGCATAGCATACATACATAGTAACGTTACGTACGGGGCTATATTACATGCACACGTACATAATACTGTAGTTGCTACATAATATACACCTATGTAGGCGAAGGCGAAGACTATAACACTAATTTAAACGTAATTACTGCGCATAAAGCAGGAAGGCCGGCTACGGCATAAAAGATTACGATCTCAACGAAATGGTGGGCAGCTTTAAAGCAAAGCAACAACCAGGAAGAGGAAGTGATTGACAAAATCTGCCGACTTGTTTGTTGCCGATCAAAAGCTGTTGGCTTGAGGGAAAAATAGCGAACGGCTTAGAGAAAAGCTTCAGGCAGATCCTTGCACGTACGTACACGTTCGTTGACTTTCGTACTACTTTGAGGTATGTACGTACGTACTATGCGAATGTACGTACATGCTGTACATACTATGGGTATGGGATGAGGTTTTCTGGGTTCTGCTTGCTTATGCTTATCCTTTCCTGAGCTGTTCGACCGCGTATATTTCAAGGCTACATTTTGCTTCAACCGACAAGGGGGCTCTAAGAGTGAAGTTGGTGCCATCGCATCAAATATTGAGATGGCCGGCCACGAATTGGGGCGTCTTCTTTTTTTTCGGGCGCCTCATCCTCTCGAAAACAAAATCCTGCCGTCCAACCGTGAGGAATTTGTTGTGTCAAAAACATCTCATCAGAGCATATTATGCATTGCAAGCTCGTGTCCAATGCAGAGCAGTTGTTCGCTGCCTCTCCCTGTCACCGCCCAGTGGTCGCATACTGTAATGCGTCGTGTATAACCCCAGGGATAAAAATCGTAAGTCACCGATTTGAGAGGTTATACACGAGGGGGTTATACACGAGGCCAAGCAAAATGTGCCAAATCCTCACCAACATGCTTATTTTGCTTTATTTGCGCGTTATACGCGTTTTAAAAATATTGGTTAGGGAGGGATAAAAATCGTTAGTCACCAATTATTGTAGGGGGTTATACACGAAGGGGGTTATATTCGAAGGGGTTATACACGAAGCTTTACAGTATATTTTCTGAGGCTCAAAAAGAAACTATGCGTCTCTCCTTCCCATCTTAAACATTAGCTAAGGTTGTGTGGGAGTTTGTTGACTTGGAGATGCGACAGATACTTCAGCGCTCAAACGGGCTTTTTTCAATCGCCTATTGTGACTCTCAGTCCGTGTCATAAGCTAAGGAGTCGATTGTTTTCGTGGGAGGAGGGCGAGGCAGATGCTTTTTGAAGTGGGAGTGTCCGTGGTTTTGTCAAACTTTTGACGAGAACTGCAAAAGCGCAGTTTGGAACTTTTTGCATACCAACCCAGAACCCAGAACGATCAAAGGGCCCGAGCTACAAACTATTTGTACGTACATATATGTACGTACTTGCGTGCGAACATACATACTGTGCCTTTAAGTTGCCATATATCGTCGTGCTATTTAACTTGGGGAGATAGATGCCTGGGATTTTTTCCTCCGAGAGAGAAGAGCCTCTTTCCGATCCAATGTCAGCTGCAGAAAAAATCTCTCTAAGCTGCAGAGGATCATTTTTGCCATCGAGTCAACAAAATTTGCCCAGATTTTGCTCGGAGTTCAATCTCCTTGTCTTTGAGAGGCGCCTTTATTGGTTCTATTATTTACTAGTTGCTGCCGGCTTTATGCCGTAATTGCTTGTAAAAATCCGGCCACAAGTTGCTCGCTCAAACTGAACGCACAAAGACATCATAAAATGGCGCACTGACAGCAGTATGCATACTGTATATGTACCTACAGCTAACTATGTACACGCAGCGCAACATCATGTTGTCTATGTTGTCTACTTTCTCCGTAAGCTAATCTTTGTGTTTACTTTATGTACTGTTGCTTGCATGCTCTTTAGGAACCAATGTGGATGACAAGGAAGGCGTCCGCCTATCTGATCGTGTACAGCGTTGACTCGAAAGCCAGCTTCCGTATGGCAGTGGAGACACTGAGCGATCTGAGGGAGCGGCGAGAGACGGTCAACCTTCCCACTGTCATGGCTGCTAATAAGATTGATCTGGCTAGAACAAGGACGGTACAACTTTTAGGTATTAATAATACCAGGGGTAATATGATGAGGAGCATGTGAACCTGCACGCACCTATATGTAGGCTATACGTACTGAACGTATAGGTTTATACATGTATGAATGGCACCTACTTACCAGTACACACACTACCTACATATGTATAGTACGGTATGTATGAATGTATATGGCAGCTTATACGGTAGGTATCACTACTTTATTTCATTCAATATAATTTGAGATTCAAAGGCAACAATGACGTAATCGTATTTACTTTTGGATGCACTATTTTGCAGAAGCTCGAACGGCGGTGAAAGGTCTACGCTGCGAGCATTTCGAGGTGTCCGTGGCGTTGAACCATGGAGTCGACGATTTATTGATCGGAATTCTGGCGGAAATCAATAAGTCTCCTCCTCCTCCTAAGTCTCCGACGAAGACCACGTCGACAACTCTGTCGCCTACGGGCGAAAACGACGACGGCGGCGAATCGGCGATCGCCGACGGCTTTCGACTTTCGATTCGGCGCTTTTCGCAGCGCAAAGAGAAACAGAATTCGACCAATAAGAAGCAGGCGAGGAAGCGCGGCTCTTCGGCGAGGAAAGGCGAGAAGCCACCTGCCGGAGAAAAAGAGAATCACAGCTGCATGGACAAGCGCAGTTCGAGCGCCTTGCTTTTGCCTGAAGGGGCGACGGAGAGCATTTTGAAGGGCGGCAGCGGCAAAAAGCAGCATGCGCGCACAGCGCCACTTGTGAGCGCGGAACGGCTATCGGCCGGCTTCTCCAAGTTCATGAATCGCCTACTGAACAAGCGAAGTGCATCCGATTGCGCCGTCAAAAAATGACGCCAAATCTCTGTTGATTGCTTCCATACTGTTCCCATGTATGTACCTTTAAAAATGATGAATGATGAATGATCTGTACTCTTGTCTGTACCTATGAACGGTACGTGTACGTTACGTAACGTCGTAGTATTTTATTTATCCATAATGTACGGTAGTACTGTCCGGATTGTACGTCTTCTATCGATGGAGTTTTCGTGCGCTTGACGAATTATTCTTGACCAGGTGCAGTGCCAAACGACAAAGGTCTGGTAGATAATTATTCTGCGCTTGTGCTTTTCATGCCGGTGTATATTATATTGTATTGTGTATGATATTAGTTCATATATAGTGTGCTTCCTCCACACATGCACAGTACCGCATACTTACATACCTATATACAATAAAGCTGTGACTCAGCAGCCTTGTTATTCTTGAAGCAATCAACAGGTGATATCAGTAGCCTTGCGTAGTTTTGGCCGGTGGGCAATGGGCGCAGGATCCCCGGGCGCCAGGTGGCCCCGGACGACCGGGTTGTCCTGGTCTCCCGGGAATTCCCGGACTTCCCCCGTCGCCTGGATGTCCTATCTCGCCGATCCTTCCCGGCACCCCCGCTTCCCCATTCTTCCCAGGACGTCCTTCCTGACCGGGAGGCCCTGGTTTCCCCGGTTTCCCAGGCACACCCGGCGGTGGCCTCGGTCCGGGTTTCAGTATTCCCGGTCTACCCGACGGCCCCTTTGGACCGGGTCTCCCGGGCTTCCCGGGTGGTCCGATTTTCCCCGGAGCCCCGGGTGGTCCTCTGGGTGCGGGAGGAGGCGAAAAACCCGGGTCTCCTGAAAAAGACAAAATCGAATTTATCTTCCAGCGGGCGGGACAGTGTTTTCTTGCATTTTTTTGTGTTCGAACCTCTTGGCCCAGTCCGTCCCTTAACGCCGGGCGATCCTGGTTTTCCAGCTGGGCCCCTCGGACACGGCCTTTCCCTGCAGACTGGCTGCTTGATTGGCGGTGGTGGAGGTCCTGGCTTGCCAGGGTAGCCATCTTTCCCCGAGGGTCCGTCTCTTCCATCCTTGCCCGCGGGTCCTTTGCGTCCTGGGAGGCCGGGAGGTCCTTGCATGCAGGTGCAGCAGGTTTCCTTAGGTGGTGACGGTGGTGGCGGCGGACGATAACTTGTCTGCCTGAACAAGCATTCTTTCTTTGTAGGGTAGCGTGGGGCAAACCCGTCCACCTGGCGCTTTTACCCCCATTCAAAACAATAAAACATTGCTCTCGAAAATATAATCTGGGAAACTTCTGCCTCTGTTTCTTCGCTCCTTGCCACAACTTGACAACTTAGTAGACCTGATGGGTGTAAAAGCTCCATAGATGGGCGAATTTCCCCATGGGCGGTTTTGCCCCACGCTACCCTATATAAGCTATATCCAGCGTCGTGGTTTACTTTGTTCTATAACGCGAGTTGACTACATTAGCCCGTTGTGTTCTCTAACCCGTAGCTGCTGGTTTCTCTTGGTCCATAGTTCTGCACGGGTAAATTGCCGTTGTCCGCAGGTTTCTTCGCAGCGGCTGCACCCCTGCTGACGTTCCATCCTTCGTAACCATATGCGAATCTGTCCGCTGTCTGTTTCAGTCGCTTCGATCCAGATTCAGAGGCGCTGCCGCTCACGGTGTCCGACTCCGTGTCCAATGGCGCTGATCGTGAGATGCGAATCGGCTTCCCCTTACCAACTTGAACGTGGGCAACTTCTGTCCATAAATCTCTCGTTCTTACCTGTCCCAATTTTCAACACATTATGCCGTATGGTACGTAATGTTGTACAAAACATAGCATAGAAGAATTGTACGCGTTGACCATCACATTTGGGAACCATCACAAGAATGCACATCTACATAACTGACCGAGCAATGCTCCATATCCGTCTCGATTCCACTATGAAGTCTTTGGATGTAATTGTACCACATCGGTAGACCGAGGACACAAACCATGACAGCCATTGTACTGAGCGCCACAGAGAAAAAGGCGGTTTTGCGCATCTGTCTTAACTGATCCAGCTTCTCCTGGTCAAATTTCGATTCAACAACCACTCTTTTCATCTTGCTATTGCTTTCTCTATTCCCTCTATCTCTACGGACGACAGGGCAGAAAGATAAACAAAAGCAGCGCTTTGCCAACGATGGAAGAACAGTGGCAAGTGGATTGGATGGAAATACGTAGAAGGTAGAAGGAAACAAAATGGACGGATACCATCTCAAAACTCTTCCGGTACACACACATACATGGCATATTTTTGCAGCAATTTGCGCGTAATTCAGGTATCAATTTTGTTGCGACTGTGAACTACCTGCCTGACTCTTTGACCGTGTTATCGGCGTCCGAATCTTTATTCACCCTTTCATGGCTCAAATACAAAATTACCTTTGCAAAATGATAGCTTTGCTCTCAGAACGTGTTTGCATACAAAACACTGTACTCACATGCGTATATACCTATGCTGACGGACATACGACGTGCATGGGGGATGGGAGTACGGGACACTCTGTGTCTGTGTGTGATGCAGTTTCATCCATATCCATACGAACAAAAATATTGTTCCACCAGAACGCTGTTCTCAATATTCATTCACTGGATTTTCGATTCAACCACGATACATTCAATCTCTTCTGCCCCTGCCCTCGATCCGTCGTTATCGTTCTTGATCTTAACTGTCAGCTTGTAACTGTCCTGCAAAGGCAAGTTTAGCGCATAGTACTGTACATTGACAGTTTGCCTTATTTCAGTTTGATGGCAGTCACGAAGTCTAAATATGTCCAGATAAAAAAGGATGCACATTGCACGCTACGTAGTGCCAAATTATTGGAAAAGTGCGCTTTGTACCCCTCCAGCCAAGGTTCGGATGATGGGATTGAAGGCTGCCAGATTCACTGACTGTTTTAAATGGACCTTGCCAGGTTTGATGGGGCAGTTACCGCATTGGTGCAAGTTGTTTCTGTAAAAAAAAGAACAGCATGCAATAACGTACAGTCGCATAGTACATAGCTCATAGGACACCCTGCGAGCAGAGCAGCTCACAATAATCCGAGAGTGGGAATGGTTCGCCATTTGCAACTGCCGAAGAGTCCGAGGACTTTGCTGTAATGGGCCAGTGAAACGTCCACAGCGATGGCCCTGTATGTTTTACTGCCGGTGTTTGTGGAATCGGCGAGCAGTGTGATGGGTTTGGACAGATCTACCGGATAATCCGGCGCTCCATTGGCGAATTGAACAGCCACGAGATCGATTTTGATCGCATCGTTGCCTATAAATCGAACCACAATGCTACAGACAGCTAACACACATTGCACCATAATGTACATACAGTACATACAGTACATACTGCAGCTAGCTATAGTACTGTCCAATACTATACGGCCCTGCTCTAACGGCATGCTTATCCGCATCCATCAGTTAAGCAGGGTTTACATTTGGGTCATGGAATAGATTCAGTTACCGATTCTACTACTAGCACAGAAATGCCGGGTCATCGCCATGTTTTCTCCAAAGTGACCCGCTATTGATATTATTTATTGTACTGTACTGTACCGTTGCAATTCTGGAAGACTAGATGTGAGCCAGTTCCGTCCGGATTTCCGCATCCAGCAGTCGCCAATCTAATCGACGCTGACAGTAGCGAAACAAGTAGGGCTAAAATCATTCTGATGGTCACCTCAGCTTGTTAGACACGTAAATAGCTCACTATAATTATTAAAGTAAGGAGAGCGACCTCTTTTTTTCAGATACTGATGGCGTTCAGCTGGGTGGTCGCGTGAAGTGGCGTGACGTGACATAAATAGCGAGTCATCATTTTGTAACACGTAACTCTACAACTGTAAGCATGAGAACTTGCACAGATGCTATAAGGGCGTAATACATACCATAGGCATAGAAGTGGAAAAGTTGTACACGTGCTGTGTTAATGCATGAATATGGTTGTTTACAGGTATGTACTGTATGGGCTGTAAACTGCGAATGTGCAATGCAGAGTACGTATGCCTTTACTGAAACGCACTGAAACGCCTTGGTTTGCGAAACACAATATTACTGATACCAGCAGAAGACTTTATGGTGACACCCGGTAATATATTTGAGACGGATCGTTCTTCAAGGAATGCATTGGCGTAGCATGATCAAACACACACGACAAAGAGTAACATGGTACACGTACGTACATAGTACACCCACCCAATATAATATGTAGCTACTGTATGGAGAAGATACACGTTACTACTACATAAGAAGCACTCATTCGACATTTGGTTGAAAGGATCGTCAATGATCAGAGCACGGGATATTGTGGAATGTAATGCACACCTATTTATACCTAGTACACTCATACACGTACATACACTTCTTACAATAATTTATATTTTGCATATTAGCGCACCACGCACATAATATTGGTGTATGTGTACGTCTGTTGTATACATTTATGTATACATGTAGTCTATGTACTGTACATACTTTTCATTCATATCCACCTACTCCGTAGTCCATCTCCATCTCCATATTGTCCTGTCCATCTCCATACATTCGTCCACATCATAATTCATAGTACATACAAAGTTCTACGTTATGTATGCACGCACACACATACGTACAGTATAGATTGTCATTATTTGTACGTAGGATAGCTGATTTTCAGTCGTCAAAATACTTGGACGCCATTCTTTCCGCCAGTGACTTTTCCGTTTCTTGATATCTCAGGTCGGAAGTACTGGCGCCGGCGGAAGCTGTACTAGCCGCTTCCAGTGACTTGGCGGTGTTGTTGACTCGATTCTGCACCATCAGATAAACGATGAAGACGACGGAGAGAGCGAAAAAGAAGACGAAGCCGGCCATGATGCAGAAGAGGAGGGCGCGGCTGGCGCAGATTTGAGCCGCCGACTTCCGATCTTCCTCCGCCGCCTCCTCCACTAAGCCACCGCCTCCGCTTCGTCGACTGCTCGCGTTGCTACTGAGTTTCGGACGGAAGGTGGGTGCTCTGCTGCTCGCCATCCCTGCTCCTGAGCCCGCGGAGATTATGCTGTACTCCTTGGAGGAGGGCAGGCCGAGATGATCTGAAGCATAAGATAGAGCAGAGAAGGTACCTATGCATAAAAATGGAAGGGATAAATGCAAAGAATGATGTGCTAATACTACGTAGTACTATATGCACTGCATGGTTCAGTCCTGACACTGCTAGGTACTCATGGCATGATAAGCGCATCTGTAGTCAAGCCAACATACCTATAACATCATTGGTCTACGTACGTACTACCCACGTAAATTCCATAGTTATACATATACATACATACCTAGGGTAGGCACTCTCACCAAAAAATATCTAAACACCAGCAGATGTCTAAGCAAGTGTACATGTATGTAGTGCTGTGCGTGATAATGAAAGATATGTACGTACGTAGTACAATGCATACGTACGGAACTATAAAGTATGTCTACCGTACCGTAGAAACGTTTCGTGACCTCCGGATCATCCTCTTCCTCTTGAAAGACCAGAATTTCCCTCGTGACCACGTCCAGGCCTGCTTGAATGCCTCTGCCGCCGTCGCTCTTCTCTGCAGCTGCAGCAGCTGCAGCAGGGGGTCGCTGCAGCTGTTCCAGGGCGCTGCTTTTGCTGCTCCGGTCCGTCGCCGTTCGCTTCCCGCGCTTTTTACGCGCCCCGAACGAAGGAGCTCCTACCACGTTGTGGCGCAGGCTTTGCAGTTGCCGCAGCTGACCGGAAGGAAGTTGATCCAAACTGCGCGACAGTCGCTTCACGCGCAGCCGGTCGCACGCCGGGGGCTAAAAAAGTAGGTAGGGTACTGTAGGGTAAACCCGGACATGGGGTAAACCCGGACACCTTGGTATATCTCAGCAATCATGCGACGGATTGAGACAAGTATTATACCAATCGATTCCTTGAACTCTCCTCTTTCAAATGAAGTTACGTACTATTATGTTTATCATTTGCTGAGGTGGCAAGTTCAGAAAAGCTTAGGTGTCCGGGTTTACCCCGGCAGCCCACGTCAAACAACAGTGCAAATGCAACATATTTTTATTACTGAAGCAACTTGTGATCGTGGTCAAAACTGTTTACAAGCGTTGGTCAAACCAGGTTGTCGTATGTGAGTGAATGAATACCTTATAAAAACAGTCCTTGTTTCTGACATGAAAGCTGAATATCATATTTGAAGGCTAATGTACAGTAAGCATTGAAAAGGGAGATAGCCAGCCAGACACTGTACGACTGTACATACGATATAACAATCTACTGTATGTACACCAGACCAGATCAAGAATAAGATGCAAACGTAGCCGGGGTCAGGAGCTATGAGAGAAAATTGATGGAATCAGCAGATCCCATCTGTTTTGGCTTTCACTGCAGTACTCCCAAATTGGAAACACGGCTACATTTTATTGACTGTAGAAGCAAGCGCACAATATGGCCATCGACCGCAGCTTCGGGTTTACCAGACTATCAACACGGTAAATTAATGTTCCCAATGGATCGCAACCCATGGTAAGTAAGAGTTTGTATGTAGGCGTATACTGTAAAACGTATATACCGTTGCGCTTACAAGAAACAGCTACGAGTATGTACAGCATTATACGTAGGTACCTAATACCAGCAAAGAAGGACGGGAGGTACAATACGTACTGATAGTGAGGCTAACGAGGCATTCAATCTATTGAGAAGCTTCCGCTGATTCAAGCAAGCAGAGAAAATGTGATACGGTGGCAGAGAGACGCTTTTATGTACGTATTTATTCCGCTCCGGTACCAGTAACCAGTTGCGGTAGGAAATGAGATTTTCTTAGATTCAAAGAGAAAACTACGTCGAAAACACTAGTATTGTACGTAGTATGGTACATAGCACATATGAACGACCACCAAAAAAACACAAGCGTTCCAATCAAACTGCTTATGCCGCAGCGTGATGCGGTGAAATCAGCACCTACCGTACGGTATGTGCTATGTATAGTGTGCACTGTGTACATACAGGTACGTACATAAATAGGTACTAAGGTTGTTTAGGGATCAAAACAAACATACCGCAAGTCCATCGCAATTGCCATCCAAACGTGTGCAGATTTTTATTTGACATCGGAAATGGATGTGCGAATTGTCGGGATACTTGAAGACCCTGGTCTGAGCAAAGGCCATGCTCAGCGTATTGCTGTACTCCAAATTCGGAAGCAAGTCCTGGTCGATCGTGCAGCTGCAACACACTCAGCATGATAAGTACAGTACATACGTATGTTATGTATGTACACACGTAGCCAGCCCAGGTAAAAGTGTATGTATGTACGTATGAAAAACATAGACGTATTGTACGGAACGTACGTGTACGTCATCAGATGGCAATTGAAATCCGTAAGGTTTGGCGGCATTTATGTACCGGTATGTACGTACAACGTATCCTATTTAATTTGGCTAATCCTTACCCTTCAGCGTTCAAAATTTGCTCTTTTTCTCCGCTAGGGTTTTCAACGAAGCAGCTGTGCACCAGCATACCGTACGCCTCTGAAACAGAGAAATTAGACTACGCAATTTTAGACCATCGCGACAACTCCAGGAGCCGTTCATTTTACTAGACCACAGTAAATTTGTAGACCTCTACGTAATTCTGGACCTACACAGCGGTCCACGCACTGTAGAAAGTACGGTGCACGCGTACGTAGTTGCGAAAGGCGAGGTCCACCCTTTTAGTAACTGTCTACGCACGCGCCACACTTTGTTCATGTAGGTCCAGCATTACGCAGAGGTCTACAAATGTACTGAGGTCCAGCAAAATGAAAACTTCCGGGGCGACTTTGTTACCGTTTCCTGAGCAATCCCATCGGTGGTAAACGATGTCACCGACTTGAGCAGAGCGTACGATCGGACCATTGACTGACGACCGACGTACAGTGTACGAACAGGATGGCATCTCCATGTCATGTACCAGAGAGTTCTCCGTAGGAACCACGCTTAAAAATGAAACAAAAAGATTCAGCACGTGCCGCAGACGCACGGACATCTCCGAATCGTGATTTCAGACTAGCCGAATGGGTTTGTACTTTGTAGACGGCTGTATTAGCTAAAATACACAGCGGTCCACGCCTCTGTACAAAGTATGGCGAAAGCGTAGACACTTACTAAATAAGTGGACCATAATTTGGCGCCACATATTTACAGTAGAAGGTGTCCACGTAAGCGCCGATACTTTGTACATGTACCTAGGTATACGGTACATGCTAGTCCATATCAATACAGACGTCTGCAAAACCCATTTGGCTCGTCTGGAATCACGATCCATGGATTGGGCGCGTTTGACAGAAGAGGAAGTAAAAAATCATGCGGGGTCTCTTTGCTGGCTCACCTGACTTCAAAATTTGAGCGCACAGTTTTCTCTGCTTCCGCATAGAAGCAGCGGATATGATAAGCTTTGTCCCCGTTTGTGACAAATATCTTGTGGAACTGTACAATCAGAGTATTCGCGTAGGTTACGCCGCTTGGTGATAGCTGAAACCAAACTCGTCTATAGATTCGTAAAGGATTTGCTCATTTGGGTCAGAATGCATGTCGGCGTCAAGTGAGTGATACAGTAGGCTTAGGCTGCTAAACTTTAGGCTGCTCCGCCTGCTGAGGTTTAGGCTTAGGCTTAGGCTTATGGTAAGGCTTAGGCTTAGGGTTAGGCTAGGCTTAGGCTTAGGCTTAGGCTTAGGCCTGGCAGGCTAAAGGTCCGTACCGTACACTACTTGTTAGACAGGCAGTTACCGTGAGTACATTCATGTATTACAATTACATAACAATATAATGCAATCTCTCAGTCAGAGTGCATGCAAATGCATTTGCATACATACCGTTCGTATCCTTTCCGTATTGCACATGTTGTAATCCAACGCCATATTTAGCGAATTATTACTGGGAAGCCGCAGTGAATCGTCAGTAAAGTCCGTAACGCATTCCTTGCGTCTCGAATTGCCTTTCACATAAATCCTGCCCGAAAACGGCCTTTGAGTTTGCAAATGAATTCTGATTCGCTGACTTTCACACTGAATTTCTGGAGTGCCGAGCACAGAATTGTCGCCGCTAAATGCGTCCGCTAGATGCAGCAGTAGCAAGGAAAGAAAGTAGAGAAAATGCTGAAAATTTTCTTATTTTTAGAATACCTGGGCCCAACAAACTCTTCTGGTGTCATTGTTTTAAACTACGTAAATGCAAATTCACATTACTGCCGAAGGGGTGTCAGCCTCGTTCCCCGTTTATTGCCAAATTACCGTACATAAATTCATTATAAATTTCAGTCCTACCCTTGCCCTTCCACTTACCCGAATATAAATTCTTGGGTCCATTTTGCACCAATAGCCGCAATACCAGTAATCTATAACAAGGGTAGCGCAAAATGGCTATCGTTCATCAAAAGCAAGTTGACTTTTCTACAAATAAGGTGGAGTCCTCCTGGTGCCTGTAGCATGAGCAAGGACGTTAAAGAAATTTATGAGATATTCTGATAGTTTTTATGGCAAACAATAAAAAACGACTGAGGGACGGATGCCAACAGCAACCCGGGCGTAGGTAAAGTCGGCGACACAAGGACGACAACAGATGGGACGGGAGACGAAGAGGTTAGGGAATTGTTTGTTGGTGGAGCAAAGAGGAAAAATTGACTGCATTTGCGGACACTTTTCAAACCCAACGCTTCAGCAAGAAAGTCCGTCGTCGTTATTGTAAGTACAATGTACACTTATGTATTTGTATACGGGCGGCAAGCAAAGGCAGGTAGGTAGCCTTGAATCGGCGCGAACGCCAAACCGATCCACCTTTCTTAAGAGGTACGTATACATCCACACATCCACCAAGAGAAAGGCAGGGGCCCGCCCCGTAACATCCCATTCCAAGGTCATGAGAAATCCTCCTAATAAACTACCTGTACTGTGGTGCCAAGGCCCGGTGATGGCCGAGGAAGGTATAAGAATAAGAATAGTAAGCACTTTTATTATTGTTGTTGGTTCGGCGGTGTCGCCTCTCGCCTAAAACTTGATCCTTCCTACCACCTACATGCATGCATTCTTCCTCCTAGTACTACGTACAGTGCGTTACGTACATGTAGATGAGTACGTAAAGTACGTATCCGTGTATATCTGTCATTTGGCGCGTTGGTGTCAATGAAACCGAAATTTATGCGGAAATAGGAAATGCAATGCCCTCTGAGCAGCGTTTCTGGATCAAGAGGCCTTGGCCACTCACGTAACGCCTTCCTTCTGCACCTACCTCTAGTACATAGATCGGACATATTAACGCGTCTGTCATAAATAATCACAGGGCACCACTCTCCTATCGAAGAGGCCAGCCATGCGATACTGTAGCCAAAACCAGAAAATTAGAAAGCAATAATGATCGCTTCCTTTTGGATTATTTCAATCGGCGATCAATATCAAGAAATGCCGCAAGGGACAGACGATGGCTCAGAAAACTGCCACAGACTGTCGGAGGTATCTGCAAATCGAGCAAACAAGATACTCGTCTACCTACGTGCGAAAGTGGAAAGATCGTCTCACACTCGGCAGTGACAAGTCGGCCGACGGATGCTCCTTTAAGCGGGAGGTTATTGTACAACAGTACTATCAGCTGAAGGAGTGGGTATTGTTTACTTTACTTCTATGCATAGAGAGTGCTGAAGAGACGAACTCTCTCGGTCACACACGTGAGTTCTTTGGGATCAGTTCAGTTGCGACAGACGAATGGGACGGGTAAAATGTGTGCAATCTCTGTGACAACTAAGAAATCAATCCTGGCATGCCAAGATCCTGCCAGATTTGAAGGCCGTTTAGCGCCGTTTGGTAAGGACGGGACTGTTGTTTGGACTTGGGAGTCGGATTCCAGAAGGAAAAATTCTCAAGGCTGCAACAGTTTTTACGCGGTGGTAGGGCGGCAGGCAACTGGCAAATTATTTTGCAACTTGAACGATAAAGGAGCTGGGTATTTGAGAAACTTTTAGAGAGACAAACTGCCAAATTGTAACACAATGGACCGGAAGAGTGTATGTACACTGTACAGTACGTGTACCGTATAGCAAAAACGACGGAAAAGTCATGAAGCGCGCAGCATCATTAGGGCTCAGATATTGGTAATGCTAAGAGATGGACGAAAAAGGTTCAGATCGATTCAGCGCCGACATTTCGATGAGGAAAAGGTTAATCATGCAAGATATTGAAGTGCGCGCGCGACAGACACCACCGTCCCAAGAAAAGAATAATCCCGTCACTGGAAAAATCTTAGATGTCACCTTTGCTCTTTTTTCTTGCTGGGTTCTCAAGTTCAAATCGCCCCCAGGCTGGATGAGCTGTCCATAATACGTATCAACAACAAGAATCTTTATTGGCAAAGCAAACCAAATGGAGAAGTGACATGTACCTACCAACAAAGGGTAAGTTTGATATGTCCATACGTAGTGGTCAACTTTATACGTAGGTACGTACGTACATGTCTATGTACGTATACAATACACAGTACTATAATGGACAGGCAGCATTGTTACTGAGCATGTTCACTCGAGTAGGGAGAAATACACATAGGTACGTGTGTACATATTTTACTCAGATAGTACATACATACAGTACATACAATATTGCAGACATAGCATCTGCACTAGTTTTCAAAACGGTTTACGTTACCAATTAGCATTTTTAAATGCCACACCACAATGTGTAGCACATGCTGGAGATGAGATCGTTTCAATACGGTCGCCGTCCCCGAATGTTTCCCCTAAAAATCAGAGTAAAAAATCGTTGTTGAGCTAAAGGCTTATTCACATTATTGGATGAAAGAATATGTTCTCGGCGTACGCCCGGCGCATCCATCCATGGTGGTCCATGCTTTGGCGCCGAGCGTCACGCCAAGCGTACATACACCCAGCGCATTATTTGTAGTGCCTCTGATGTAAATCTGGGCTTTAGGCATGCATGATGCCATGCTACAGCACGTATGTACGTATGTAATTCATGCAACGTGTGCTTACTGCGCTTACCCTGGCATGTAGTTGCAGCCCAAGTACCAGCCAGTTTTTCCTCTGCGACCTCGACAAAATCCAATGCCGCAACCGATCTTGTTGCTGGATCGCCACACAACCTGAACAAAGGAGTAACGGAACGTCTGACAATGCGTGCATCTTATGTACATACTGTAGATCATGAATACAGCAATATGTACGACCGTACGTACGTAAGAAAGAGTACCTACCTGAGTATAATGTCCACATTGCTTGCCAGAACTGCAGGAATTTCTGGAGTAATTGTACCACTTCCTCTCTCCGCACCACATGTCCATGCCTACAACATGAATGCTTTGTACATTGCACACGTTGTGTACGTAATTCTGTTAGTTTTCGATGCTGTAAAAGTGTAAAGTACTCCTACGCTCCGCTGCTTCTTCATCCCTTTCCGTCTTCTTTCTGCACTTACTGATTTGGGCGAATCTGAGTTGACTCGCGACGGATGAGCCTCCATGTCCACCCCAGGCCAAATTCTCTCCAGCATATTCACCTCTCCATCCGGAAATATTCTTTCTACTGGAGCGACTGCTGTGATGCAGACCATCGCATCTTCCCGCCAAGTTCCTGTTGTAATCCACGGCAAAACGCTCCAGATTGTAATCCCAACGCTAGAACGAACCACCGACAAAGCCACTCAATTCACTTATTCGGAAGATACAAAAGCTCAGAGGTTTTGTGCGAAAAACACAAACCCGGAAGATTTCGTTTTGCTGGACCACAGTACATTTGTAGACCTCTTCGTAATGCTAAACCTAACGGTACAAAGTGTGGGGCGTGCGTAGACAGTTGCTAAATGGGTGGACCTCTCCTTTCGAAACTCTACGTACGTGTGCGCCGACTTTCTACAGTGCATGGAACGCAGTTTTCAGGTCCAGCATTACGTAGGTATAAGGTCTACAAATGTACTGTGGTCCAGCAAAACGAACGGCTCCTGGAAATGCATGCTTGCACAGGCAGGCTTTCGCTTACCACGGAGCCAAGCCCCACTCTTCTACGGCAGGAATTGTGAAGGTCGATCAGCTTGTTGCGAACTTCAGATGGAAGAGAGCCTTCAAAGAGTAAGCAGTTTACAGAAATAACTTTAGAAGGACACCTTGACTGCCACTATTCTACGTACGTATGTACGGCGTTCATCCGTCAATTTCTTACCTTTTCCTTTCGACGGTTTGCTGATTGTGTCTCCTCCTCCTCCTCCTTTGACGATGCCTGCTTTAACGCCTTTCTTGTAGAAGAGCTTGGTTCCGCTTTTAAGCCAGCATGTACCCCCTTTATAGTCGTTCCAGGCATACGCTCGACATCCATTCGTCTTTTGACACAGGGAGCAACAGGAACCTTCGGGTTGATTGTGATGGACCGCATGATTGCCACCTGCCACATCTTGGTTGTTAAATTTGGAACAGCTTCCACCACCACTGACTAAACAACAGGAAAAGATTCAATTAAACTGTGCTCACTTTATCTGTTATCATGTGCATATGAGCTTCACACACTTTTCGTTTATTAGAAACGACATGCTGCGCTCTCTCTACTGTACCTGTAGCTCCTCTGCTGACGATGCCTGCTTTGACCCCTTTCTTGTAGAAAAGCTTGGTTCCAGTTTTGAGCCAGCAGGTCCCGCCTTTGTAGTCATTCCAGGCATAAGCTCGACATCCATTGGTCTTTTGACACAGTGAGCAACAAGCACTTTCGGGCTGGTTATGATGGACCGCATGATTGCCACCTGCCACATCTTTGTTATTGAACTTGGAACAGCTAGCACCTTCAAAAATTCAGCAGAATTGGCTAAATTCTGTTTTGGCTGTAGTGGCTACATATGTACCTACGTACTGTAAAATATTTTCATCATTACTCTCCAGTGATTGCAAGCAAACCTTGCGATCTTACGTACCTGAGGCAATGGAGATCAGAGCGGTTAGGATACCGAACGAAAGCAACAGGTTGGATGAAAGCATGACTACTTCAAACGGAGAACTCTTTCTCTTTGTTTTTGAAAGGACGAGTAACACAGGAATTTATTTATTTACAGTTACGGTACCTGCTTTTGATTGGCAGTTGTACAGTTGTATGTTTAATGAGTGATTATGTCCCTGTTTTATGCTATTCTGCGTTGTCTTTTCCATGTACAATTGCTTCCGATGAATGATATTTGGTGCTCTGAACAAAGATTGATCCGTTAACCAGTACGTGACGTACGAGTGTATACTATACTACACATATATATATATGTGTGAGTGTATACTATACTCCTACCTGTATCAAACAAAGTGCACGCGTGCGCATGAATGACGTACGGGTAGTTCGAATCCGGACTGGGCTCTCCCGTTTTGTTCTTCGTAAAGTGCTGAAAGAGACGACGGCGCACGCACGTTTGCGCACCGTATTGCTGAATCTTTTTCGTAGAACAAGACATGTCTCCTTGATAATATTTTGCGAGAATGCATGCATAGCAGTGGTTTAAACGATATAATTGCAATATCATTGGATCAAGCTGTAACAAACAACATATTTAAAATGTTGTCTCACGCAATTTTGCGCTTTTCAAGCCCCAGAATAGTTTTTAATGTAGGTACATGATGACGTATGTACACAATACGCAAATGGCATGCATGTGTGAACGTACGTACGAACGTGCATATGTACGTACGTGTAAACAGTACGAAAGTAAAACGCAATGCACATTTCTGTCATACTTACGTACGTAGTGTTCACAAATTGTACGCACCAAGCTTTGCGCTATGAGACTTTGAAAATTCTCAGGACAACGCTGCACTGTTTACACTAGAAGACCTGAAATTATTTGACTCAATAGCAATAAAACTTTTCGTATAGCTAAAGCAGGACGTGTGGTGTGGTGTTGGTATGCCAAAGCTTACAAAGTTACAACTCCTTTTGTTGCTATAACGTGCCTTTTATTGAGAAAGTTTTGGGTGTCTCATTGTTGACAAACTGGAGCTATTAGCTAGAGCTTTTTCTGCGCCGGCAGAGGGGAGGCGGCGGTCGGTGCTTAATACAGCTCGCGCATGGAGCAAAGAAATACCGCTCGATATGTCCGATAGATATCAGTTTCGCCTACTGTGGCCAGTAAAGATCACCGATCTTGCAAGCACTGAAGAGTCGCTGAAGTCTCGTGTGTTTGCCACCTGCAAAAATTATGTCTCCTACCGATGGCAGCTGCTACTGTATCGAAATCAAGGCTCGAATTTGCAGAATCAACATCATGGCAGAGCTTCTTCAAATATCGGCTTGTTTCTAAAATTCTTTGGAGGCGCTGCTGATTCGGTGGATGTGAATTTTGAGATGATGATCCAAAGTCCCAAGTTTTGGATCAAGAATTCTGCAGCTGGCGGTGGTTCGGCGGGAAGAAGAGAAGCATTCAGAGGTCAATTTGACATGAACGACAATCAGCAGCTGGGCCAAACTGATTTCATCACGGAGAATCTACTGCAAAATATCCAGAATTCAATTCTTGCAGAAGCCGCCAATATTGCGGCTGCTAGCAGAGGAACAGGAGCACCGCAGCAGCATAATAGGCAACCTCAACAACTGCAGCCTCAACAAAAGCAGCAGTTGCTGGAGAGAAGTCCTCCGATCGAGATTGTGGTTCTGATTACGATCGACAAAGGCGCGTTCGACCGAAATTTCGTTTTCAAGGATGACATTGAAGCGGCCGCGGAAGATTCGAGGTTGGCCTATCTGTTCGAGAAGGTAGTCCTGGATAGGGAAGAAGGCGGCAACAGATCCGACTTCAAGTGAGCAACCAATGGTGAATTTGAACTGAAACTTTTTTGACATAAAGTTTTTGTTCGGTTTTTTCTGTTGCGCATTGTCCGGCTTTCTGTGGTCCAAACACTGTATGTATGTAGGGTACTATGGGGTAAACCCGGTCACGGGGTAAACCCGGACACCTAAGCATTTCTGAAATTGCCGCTTCAGCAAATGATGAACACACGGTAGTACCACATTTGAAAGAGGAGAGTTCAAGGAATCGTTGGTAGAATGCTTGTCTCAATCGATCGTATGGTTGCTGAGATATACTACCGTAGGTGTCCGGGTTTACCCCACAGTACCGTAGATAGTTTCGAGCGAGTTTTAAAGACTTGTGGGTTTGATTTTTTCCAGGCTCACCGCTGCCGATGGGACCGCAGTCCACTGCAACAAAGTGATGCTGGAGAGGTCATCGGAGACGTTCAGCCAGTTGTTCGCTGACGACGCGAAGCTGGAGAGCTTCTCCACTGATTTCACACCGGAAGTTCTCCAGGAGATGCTTCACTACGTCTACAAGGGCTTTTGCAGTCCAGCAGCCAGTGAGATGATTCCAGATCTCATCAGATGTGCTGGTCAGTTCAAGATCGCACTGCTCAAGGCTATTTGCGAACGAAGAATGATACGCAGCATGGGCCTCGGGGATGTGGTGAATGGACTGAACATGGCCCATCAGCTGGAGCTTTGCCATCTGTTGGACGTGTGCTCTGCCATGATTCTGGACCACTGGCACGAGCTGGAGACGTCAGAGATGTTCAATCAGGCACTGGAGAAGCAGGAAGTGGCAAAGAAACTACTCAAGCTCGCCTCTCAACGCTTGGGCGTTGAACAGTATTGAAATATAGGCCTACTGAATTGCTTACTCGATAGATTGCGTATAGATTCATTGGTTTTCAGACTCCTTATTGATGGCGCGTTCACCAGACGCCCGTAACGGACTTCCGTCCGTCCGTCAATCCATGGGTTACTTATAGACGAACACTTATGGGTTGACGAACGGACGGACGTTACGGACGTCTGGTAAACGCGCCATGAGCTTATTGATGTTTTACTACAATAGTTTTGTGAGAATTTGAAACTTGAAGAAAGCAAGAAAGTCAATATGTACCTGACTGCGCGCTTTTCCTACCGTAATCACGAGGAAAAGGTCACAGCGGGATTTATCGCAAAGAGCGCGTCCATCTTGTTTTTTCGTCGCAAATTTCTTTTGCGGATTTCCCTGCAGCAGCAGCGACGATTCCGCTAAAACCGAAGCCGGATAGCTTTTTGGAGGCGACTCAAAAAAATCTTGGAGAAAAAGCGCGCAAAAGCAGTGTACAAGCCGAATAAGATTAAGATAAAAGACAGGTAAGAAATCGACTTCAGTTCAGCACGTTTGCGTTGCGTATCGTTTGTACGTACGTAATCAGAATGTTGCACAATATTCCTGCTTTGTCGTTAGGCCAAATCTGGGATAAAGATGCGTCCTCGTCGGAGAGCAAAAAAATTAGAAACGGAAGAAGTAGGCGAAGGAGGAGGAGCAGAAGAAAACACAGGAGAACAGGAACAGCCGCAATTGATAAGCGTTGATAAACCAGTGATAGAAGAAGGGGAAGGAGAGCAAGAGCCAGCTCAGCAGCAAGATGTGGTTGTGGATGTGTACAGTGAGGAAGGGGCACAGGTGCAGGGGCAACAGGGAAAGAGACGCGGCATCAAAAGAAGAAGAATGCAGCAAGAAGGTAAAAACAAGGGGGGGGGACGGATTATTGATTCAAGCCTGTTCTTTCTAACGAAGCCTACATGGCTATAGTCGCTGTGGTACTCAAGTCGTCATGCGTACTTTGCATGTACTTCTGCAGAATAAGAGTACACGAAGCACGGAGAGAAATCCGCACTTTTTGGTTTTATATTACGCAACACGACTTGAGTTCCATAGCGAACTCTTTGTGGACAGACTATAGTACAGCCCGAATCGCAATTCTCCCCTGTTCGACTTATCCCACCACAACCCTTCACGAAGCCACTATAGCCTGTCCAAAGAGAGTTCGGCTTCAGCCCGAGCTGCGCAGTTGCGTGTACTCTTGCAATACAGGAGTACATGAAGCACGGATTGAAATCTGCACTTGACAGGGTTGACGGACGGACGGATTTACGGACGTCTGGTGAATGCGGCATTAGTGGCCAGATGTGTTCCCACCCACCTACCTGTCCTAGGTATCTGCAGTTTTTGTTCAAGCGTATTCGGCTCTTCTGTTACAGTTGAAGGAGTAGGCGAGGAGATGCTGAATGATCTGGCTGACGGGGATAGACACGAGTGTCCGGAGTGCGGCTACGTGTTCAGTCACGCCTCCAGTCTGTCGCGTCACATCTCCACCTTCCACCCCGACCTGAAAGCCAGAAACGCAGCGCGCACTCCCACCTCCAGCGTCCAGTGTCTCGAGGACGAATGCGAAACATTCATCGGAAGGTACCTGAGCACTCCCTGTATGTACGTACGAATGTGTGCGTTGTAGGGTACTATGGGGTAAACCCGTACACCAAAGCTTTTCTGAACTTGCCGCTTCAGCAAGTGACGAACATAGTAGCTCATTTGAAAGAGGAGAGTTAAAGGAATCGATTGATATCCTATTTGTCTCAATCAGTCCATTGCTGGCTGAGATATGCAGCCTTGAAACTGAGGCCTGAAACGTACAGTAGGTGACCGGATTTTCCCATGGCCGGGTTTACCCCCACAGTACCTTATATTGTGTATGGTATTTGTCGCGAGGTGAACGGAAGTCCCAACCCCTATTGTAGGGAAGGGAAACTGTCCATTGGGGCAGCGGGGCTCGAACCCGCACCTTCGGCTTACAAGGCTACTGCTCTACCGATTGAGCTATGCCGCCGGACAAGACTTCCTCCGTAAGTGCCTGCTATATGCTCCCGCATACGCAGCGACACTTAGACCATCCCTCACCCGCTAGGTTCCGGCACCCTCGCTCACCATAGTATTGTGCTGTTTTAGGACGATCACAGATTTGCGTCGCCATTTGGAAGAAGAGCACGGGAAGCAGTTTACAATGCTGCAGCGCAACTTCGAGAACTGGGACGAGTTTCTGGAATGGAAGAACACACTGGAGAATTGGCTGAGCGTCAACTTCGTGGAACCCCGAGGAGGCACCGAGAATCTACAACACCAAATCAAGTACGTACCTATGTACCCTCAAAACCGCACAAAAATCGTGCATTTCGGGTCGGTGTGGACAGTTTGAAAAAAGATGAAAGCTGTCTATGCGCCGCGTCGGTTCCTGGTACGTTTGTTGTGACTTTTTCTCTTAGTCGAGAAGGAAATTTTGCCAGATGTGCAAGCAGGGAATCGAACCCTGGACATCTCGCGTTCCAGGCGAGCGCCTTTACCATTTGACTACAGTACGAATCTGCACTAACTAACACCACACAAAAATAACTCAGGATCTAGCCAACGTAGCGCAAAGCGGTTAAAAATCTCTCGATAAGTTTCAGCGGGATTGAAAATAAAAAAACCGCATGCGTCTACGTGCCCTCTATGTCGAGAAATCGCCAATTTCCTTGTACTAAAAATGTACTAAAAAAAGGTACACTTTTTTCGATTATTCCACATAAATGAACAATGCCGCAAAAACTTTTTCATTAAAAGTAGCCTATCCTATGTAAAATTTGGTGTAGATTTCAAAAACAGTATCGGTGTTGTAAAAAATTTAACCCCTAGTATATAATTTTGCAAAATTTGTATATTTTTGACAATGTTTGGGTAGGGGTTAAATTTTTTGGATCAACGATACTATTATTGAAATCTACGCCAAATTTTACATAGGATAGGCTAGTTTTTAATGGAAAAATTTTTGCGGCTTGTTCATTTATGTTGAATAATCGAAAAAGTGTACATTTTTAGTACTTAAGGAAATTTGCGATTTCTCGCCACAGAGGGCACGTAGACGCATGCGGTTTTTTTTATTTTCAATCCCGCTGAAACTTATCGAGAGATTTTTAACCGCTTTGCGCTACGTTGGCTAGATCCTGAGTTATTTTTTGTGTGGTGTTAGTTAGTGCAGATTCGTACTGTACGCACCCGGATGAGCTCAGTCACACAATTTCCTCTTTTGATCTCTTAGGACGTACGTATGCAACCGGTCGGGCCACTACCGTCCCACGGGCACGGGGCGCCGTCGCTCCAAGGCGCAGGGCAGTGTGAAGACGGGACGCGCTTGCACGGCCACCATGCGCGCCAAACGGGACAAATACTTCGGGGACGTGACGGTGGAAGCCTGTCTGGACCACTACGGGCACGACATCAGTCTGGAGCACATCCGCATTCCGAAACTGGAGAGAGAGCGCATCGCCAGTCGCATCCGAATGGGCGTACCCATGGAGCGAATTCTCAAGGTGGGTACTTATTCAGTGTGGCGTGCCGCGTTCCGCCGTATGGCGATAGCCGGGCTCTGAAAAGGGGGGAGAGAAATAGGACCGAACGGGAATCGAAACCCGCTACCCTCGGTCACAACAACTGTGGACTTAGGCACACGACTACGTGCCTGTACAAGGAAAGGACAGATTGCACACTGCTGGCCTTGGATGCTATATAACCATACTTACGCACGCAATGTAACAATGCAGCACTATACAAGACCCGTTTCTTCGACAATCCATGATGCGCCCTGTGGGATAAATTAGCTGAGATTTGTCACATTCATTTCCACTTTCGCATGCTAGAAGTAAGAAAAATGTGGAGCGAAGTCCATGTTTGCGTGCCTCTCTATTATTCGCAGTTCGTGCAGACTCCCGTAAAGCTGTTATTTGAAAGGCTAGTATGCAAAGTACGTATGTAGGTGAGTTGTAAATGGTAGGGCACTGTGGGGTAAACCCGGACACGGGGGTAAACCCGGAGACCTAGTATATCTGAGCAACCATACGACCGATTGTACCAATCGATTCCTTGAACTCTCACTCCTGTTTTATAAGAGCTATGTTTATCATTTGCTGAAGCGGCAAGTTCAGAAATGCTTAGGTGTCCGGGTTTATCCCGTGTCAGGGTTTCCCCACAGTACCCTATGCCTGTATGCAATTAGCGATTCTTGTGTTTTAAAGGAGGTGTCAGAGCGGGAAGTAGTACCGGAGTTAACAGAGGATGTGATAGAGTTGTTCGAAGCTGAGAGGGACAAAGAAGAAGGAGGCGATTTATCGGCACTCGACGAGACGCAGGTCGGCGTTAACAAAATCATCAAGCTCTACATGATGGACAAATGGTATGCAATCCCGGAAGATTTCGTTTTGCTGGACCACAGTTACATTTGTAGACCTCTGCGTAATGCTGGGCCTACATGTACAAAGTGTGGCGCGTGCGTAGACAGACAGTTGCTAAATGGGTGGACCTCTCCTTTCGCAACTCTACGTACGCGTGCGCCGTACTTTCTACAGTGCGTGGAGCGCTGTGTAGGTCCAGCATTACGTAGAGGTCTACAAATATACTGTGGTCCAGCGAAACGAACGGCTCCTGGATGCGGCGTCTGACTCGTACGCACCTAGTATGGACCAGTTGCGTTGTCGCGATTGGGTTGGTCGATAGTGACCGCGATATTTAGTGTACTTTTGGATCGGTTCCTGCGAGGTCGTCGACGTCATTTGTTGTCAATTTTTTTGCTCTCTTCTTTTCCACTCCCAGATGATTGAACAAGGTCGACGACTCCGCAGGCACCGATCCAAACTCACATCAAGTGCGGCGGGGTCGCTATCTACCAGCCCCGTCGCAACAATGCAACTGGTCCTTATTCCGCCGTCACTTGTTATCCTTTGCTAGGAACGTACGTATGTATGTATTTGTACGAGTACGCGTAGAGGCTGCTGCTAATGTAGAGGTACTGTACGTACTGTATGTAGGTTACTGTGGGGTGAACTCGGACACGGGGTAAACCCGGACACCTAAGCTTTTCTAAACTTGCCGCTTCAGCAAATGATAAACATGGTAGGGCTCATTGAAAGAGGAGAGTTCAAGGAATCGATTCGTAAAATACTTGTTTCGATCGGTCGTATGGTTGCTGAGATATACTAGGTGTCCTTGGTCGGGTTTACCCCGCAGTACCCTCCACATACATGTTGCAGTTATCTGACGAATCTGGAGAAAGCCTACGGCGTGAAGGCGGTGCGACTGGCGCCGGGCGGACGGGGCAGACGCGGACGCCGCAGTTTCAAGTCCAAGGCCTGGGCAAAGCGCCAATTGCAGCAGACTGCTGGCCAATCAGCAGAGGGCGGAGGAAGCAGTGCGGGCAGTGGCTATCATCAACTGAACGCGCAGGACGACCGGGAGATGTTCGGAGGAGGAGACGGGGAAGGCGACGACGAACCAGAGGTATTTTACATTTAGGGTACTATGGGGTAAACCTGGCTACATAATAGAAAAAACGGCATTGAAATCTGAGCTTTAGCTCGAGAGTTATTACCGCGGAAAGCCCCGGAGTTTATTATGGGACACTCTGTAGTTTGTCCTTTTATATCCCCCTGGTGTATAACCCCCATGTACTGGAAGGTACCAAACCTACCTATGTAAGCTGGTCATAAGCTAGCTATAGCTACTCCTACACCATGCTTCCATGCCTATAACCTTAGCTGAGCATGTCTTGTACTAGAATAACCCTGTTTTGACCGCGATTATGCCCAAAACACATACTTTTTGACCTCTAAATCATGCCTCTACACACCTCTCACAAACATAAACTTTGTCCCATGTACAGTATATCCCCAGCGTATATCTCCATTGGACCTCACAATTCCCCATGGGGCTCTACACCCAAAACTGCGGTACAGCGCACGCTCACTGTATCTACTGTATGTATGTACGTAGCGTGTGCGTTGTGTGTTTTTAGGAGATTCTGATGGATGCGGAGTCTCTGCGGGAGCGAGGGAAGGCGGAGGCGGCGTCTCTGTTGGTTGCTTTGGATGCGGTGCCGGATGATCTGCTGCCCGGCGCCGTGGAACTGGTGGAACAAGCCAGAGAATACATCGCCGGACTCGTCACGCCTGCAGAGTGACACCTAAGACCTGTAAGAGTACAGTTGTATGTAACATGCAGTACCTGTACACGTATGTTGCATGCAGTAACATGTACTGTACATGCAGTAACAGTAACGGTGTGCTGTACATGCACTACCTGTACATGTATGTTGCATGCAGTACCTGTACACCGGACTTTCCCCCTCAAACTCCCAGAAGAGTCGTACACCCCGAGTCGGTGTGGACAGCTTGACGAAAAAGCCAAAGGGTATCTAAGCGCCGCGTACAAACAAAGTACGGCGCGCGCGCGCAGAGTTGCGAAAGGAGAGGAGACTTGGCACGCATCCAACTGTCGAAAGGGGATACTTTCGCAACTGACTACGCGCGCGCACCGTACTTTTTACGCGGCGCATAGACACCCTTTGGTTTTTTCGCCAAGCTGCCCACACCGACCCGGGGTGTACGACTCTTCTGGGAGTGTTATGGTCAGCCCTATCTATGTACAGTATATGTAATACGTGTACGTTCTCGGAAACCACTCATCCGAATATTCCAGTAAGATTATAGTGGAGTACTAGTACAGAGGTCTATGCACGCGCGCATGGAAGTACATGGTTTTTCAGCCTCGACTCCAATCACGAATGTTATCACATCTCCATTCCTAAATGGAAATCCTATAATATGTGAATCAGTACTTGACTTTCTAACCTCGATCTCGCCTTGACTGTCTAACTCTACTGATCTTACTGCATAGTGGAAAGTGGTTTCTTGGCACTATGTACAGTATGTATGTACTGTACTAGATAGGGTTTAAATAAAGAGTCCAGGGTCGGTGTGGGCAGTTGTAGTGTTTGTGCTGGACGGTGCGCGCGCGTAGTCAGTTGGAAGGATTAAGTTGGATGCGTGCAAGTCTTTATTCGCGCGCGCGCGTATTTGTTTAGCGCGATTTGCTTTTAAGCTGCAAATGATTTAAGGAAGTTAAGGATATAATAGGAGGCAAGCAATTATTTAATGTGTATGAAGAGGTTAAGATATGTAAAGGGTAGGGATCAGGCGGAGTGTGTATCTTGTTGTCAAGTCAGCGGAGGATGCAATAAAGAGAGAGGAAAGAATGAGCGTTAAGTAGAGCTAGGGGAATAGAGTTTGGAGAGGTAGAGGGTTGGAAACGCGGAGTTAGAAGAATTCAGCTGGTTATAGGCATGAAGCATGTTAGGAGTAGTTAGCTAGCTTTACAGCTTAGGTAGGTTGTACCTTCCAGTTCATGGGTATACACAGGGATAAAAAATACGAGTGTCCAAAACTCCGCTCGTAACTCTCAGCTAACTGTTTCAATGCCGTTTTCTATGTAGCCGCCAGTACCCATAACCTCGTCCGCTCCCCCCCTCCCCCCGCGAGTATGATCCCCCCCCTCTCTCCCTTCCTCCCACCATAGATTAACTCAATGTGGAGGGACTCGGAACAGATTTAGAAATACGACGATCGAAACAAGTATTTTACGAATCGATTCCTTGAACTCTCCTCTTTCAATAGCCCTCCATGTTTATCATTTGCTGAAGCGGCAGTTTAGAAAAGCTTAGGTCCGGTTTACCCCGTTCCGAGTTCACCCCACGTCCTCCGTACGAGTCCTACTACAACCTACCGTATGTACAAATACATACATACGTACGTTCCTGCAAAGATAACAAGTGACGGCGGAATAAGCCAGTTGATTGTTCACGGGGCTGTAGATAGGACCCCCCCCTTATTGAGTTTGGATCGGTGCCTCGGAGTCGTCGACCTTGTTCAATCATCTGGGAGTGGAAAAGAAGAGAGCAAAAAAATTGACAACAAAACGTCGACGACCTCGCAGGAACCGATCCAAAGTACACTAAATATCGCGGTCACTATCGACCAACCCAATCGCGACAACGCAACTGGTCATACTAGGTGCGTACGAGTCAGACGCCCATCCAGGAGCCTTCGTTTCGCTGGACAAGTATTTTGTAGACCTCTCTATCTGGACCTCCGCCTCCACGCACTGTAGAAAGTCGGCGCACGCGTACGTAGAGTTGCGAAAGGAGAGGTCCACCCATTTAGCAACTGTCTGTCTACGCACGCGCCACACTTTTACATGTAGGCGATTACGCAGAGGTCTACAAATTAACTGTGGCCAGCAAAACGAAATCTTCCGGATTGCATTCCATTTGTCATCATGTTGAGCTTGATGATTTTGTTAACGCCGACCGCGTCTCGTCGAGTGCCGATAAATCGCCTCCTCTTCTTTGTCCCTCTCAGCTTCAACAACTCTATCACATCCTCTGTTAACTCCGGTACTACTTCCCCTCTGAACACACCTCCTTTAAAACACAGAATCGCTAATTGCATACAGGCATAGGGTACTGTGGGGAACCCTACACGGGATAAACCCGAACACCTGAAGCGTTTTTCTGACTTTCCGCTCAGCAAATGATAGACATAGCTCTTATAAAACAGGAGTGAGAGTTCAAGGATCGATTGGTACAATCGGTCGTATGGTTGCTCAAATCTGCTCGGTCTCCGGTTCTCCCCAGGTATTCCGGGTTTACCCCACAGTGCCCTACCATTTACAACTCACCTACATACGTACTTTGCATACTCACCCTTTCAAATAACAGCTTTACGGGAGTCTACACGAACTGCGAATATAGAGAGGGCGCGCAAACATGGACTTCGCTCCACATTTTTCTACTTCTAGCATGCGGAAAATTTGAAATGATGTGACAAATTGTCAGCTAATTTATCCCACAGGGCGCTCATGGATTGTCGAGAACGGGTCTTGTATAGTGCTGCATTGTTACATTGCGTGTCAGTAAGTATGGTTATATAGCATCCAAGGCCAGCAGTGTGCAATCTGTCCTTTCCTTGTACAGGCACGTAGTCGTGTGCCTAAGTCCACAGTTGTTGTGACCGAGGGTAGCGGGCTTGGATTCCCGTTCGGTCCTATTTCTCTCCCCCTTTTTCAGAGCCCCGCTATCGCCATACGGCGGAACGCGGCACGCCACACTGAATCACTACCCACCTTGAGAATTCGCTCCATGGGTACGCCCATTCGGATGCGACCTGGCGATGCGCTCTCTCTCCAGTTTCGGAATGCCAATGTACTCCAGACTGATGTCGTGCCCGTAGTGGTCCAGACAGGCTTCCACCGTCACGTCCCCGAAGTCTGTGCCCCGTTTGGCGCGCATGGTGGCCGTGCAAGCGCGTCCCGTCTTCACACTGCCCTGCGCCTTGGAGCGACGGCGCCCGTGCCCGTGGGACGGTAATGGCCCAACCGGTTGCATACGTACGTCCTAAGAGATCAAAAGAGGAAATTGTGTGACTGAGCTCATCCGGGTGCGTACAGTACGAATCTGCACTAACTAACACCACACAAAAAATAACTCAGGATTTCGCCAACGTCGCGCAGAGCGGTTAAAAATCTCTCGATAAGTTTCAGCGGGATTGAAAATAAAAAAAACCGCATGCGTCTACGTGCCTACTGTGGCGAGAAATCGCAAATTTCCTTAAGTACTAAAAATGTACACTTTTTCGATTATTCAACATAAATGACCAAGCCGCAAAAATTTTTCCATTAAAAACTAGCCTTCCTATGTAAAATTTGGCATAGATTTCAATAATAGTCTGGTTGATCCAAAAAATTTAACCCCTACCCAAACATTGTCGAAAATTACAAATTTTGCAAAATTATATCTAGGGGTTAAATTTTTTACAACCCGATATGCTTTTTGAAATCTACACCGAAATTTTACATAGGTAGGCTCTCTTTAATGAAAAAGTTTTTGCGGCATTGTTCATTTATGTGGAATAATGGGAAATATACCTTTTTTATACATTTTTATACAAGAAATTGGCGATTTCTCAACATAGAGGCCAAGTAGCAACGCATGCGGTTTTTTTATTTTTCAATTTCGCTGAAATTTATCGAAATTTAACCGCTTTTTGCGCTAGTAGGCTCATACCTGAATTAATTCTGTGTGGTGTTAGGCCATGCAGATTGTTACTATGTAGTCAAATGGTAAAGGCGCTCGCCTGGAACGCAAGATGTCCAGGGTTCGATTCCCTGCTTGCGCGTCTGGCAAAATTTCCTTCTCGACTAAAACACCAACAAACGTACCAGGAACCGACGCAGCGCATAGACAGCTTTCGTCTTTTTTCAAACTGTCCACACCGACCCGAAATGCACGATTTTTGTGCGGATTTGAGGGTACATAGGTACGTACTTGATTTGGTGTTCTAGATTCTCGGAGCCTCCTCGGGGTTCCACGAAGTTGACGCTGCAGCCAATTCTCCAGTGTGTTCTTCCATTCCAGAAACTCGTCCCAGTTCTCGAAGTTGCGCTGCAGCATTCTAAACTGCTTCCCGTGCACTTCTTCCAAATGGCGACGCAAATATATAATAGTCCTAAAACAGCACGATGCTGTGGTGAGGAGGGTGCAGAAACATAGCGGGTGAAGGATGGTCTAAATTCGCTGCGTGTGCGGGAGCATATAGCAGGCGCTTACGGAGGAAGTCTTGTCGGCGGCATAGCTCGATCGGTAGAGCCGTAGCCTTGTAAGCCGAAGGTGCGGGTTCGAGCCCCGCTGCCCCAATGGACAGTTTCCCTTGCCTACAATAGGGGTTGGGACTACCTTCACCTCGCGACAAATCCCATACACAATATAAGGTACTTGGGGTAAACCCGGCAATGGGAAAATCCGTTCACCTACTGTCCCTTTCAGGCCTCAGTTTCAAGCTGCATATCTCAGCCAGCAATAGGACTGATTGAGACAAATAAGATATCAATCGATTCCTTTAACTCTCCTCTTTCAAATGAGCTGCTATGTTCGTCACCTGCTGAAGCGGCAAGTTCAGAAAAGCTTTGGTGTACGGGTTTACCCCATCGTACCCTACAACGCACACATTCGTACGTACATACAGGGAGCCTCCTCAGGTACCTTCCGATGAATGTTTCGCATTCGTCCTCGAGACACTGGACGCTGGAGGTGGGAGTGCGCGCTGCGTTTCTGGCTTTCCAGTAGGGGTGGAAGGTGGAGATGTGACGCGACAGACTGGAGGCGTGACTGAACGCGTAGCCGCACTCCGGACACTGGTGTATCTCCCGTCAGCCAGATCATTCAGTATCCCCTCGCCTACTCCTTCAACTGTAACAGAAGAGCCGCATGCGCTTTTTTAAACAAAAACTGCAGATACCTAGGACAGGTAGGTGGGTGGGAACACATCTGGCCACTAATGCCGCACTCACCAGACGTTCGTCAATCGCCGTCCGCTTGCAGTACGTCAACCCTGTCAGATCCAGACTTCAATACATGCTTCATGTACTCCTGTATTGCAAGAGTACACGCAACTGCGCAGCTCGGGCTGAAGCCGAACTCTCTTTGGACAGGCTATAGTGGCTTCGTGAAGGGTTGTGGTGGGATAAGTCGAACAGGGCCCCATCCCCGATTCGGGCTGTACTATAGTCTGTCCACAAAGAGTTCGCTATGGAACTCAAGTCGTGTTGCGTAATATAAAACCAAAAAGTGCGGATTTCTCTCCGTGCTTCGTGTACTCTTTCTCTGCAGAAGTCCATGCAAAGTACGCATGACGACTTAGTACCACAGGCGACTATAGCCATGTAGGCTAAGTTCGAAAGGACTAGGGTAAATCAATAATCCGTCCCCCCCCTTTGTTTTTACCTTCCTGCTGCATTTTTCTTCTTTTGATGCCGCGTCTCTTACCCTGTTGCCCCTGCACCTGTGCCCCTTCCTCACTGTACACATCGACAACCACATCTTGCTTCTGAGCTGGCTCGTGCTCTCCTTCCCCTTCTTCTATCACTGGTTTATCAACGCTTATCAATTGCGGCTGTTCCTGCTCTCCTGTGTTTTTTACTCTTGCTCCTCCTCCTTCGCCTACTTCTTCAGTTTCTAATTTTTTGCTCTCCGACGAGGACGCATCCTTATCCCAGATTTGGCCTAACGACAAAGCAGGAATATTGTGCAACATTCTGATTACGTACGTACAAACGATACGCAACGCAAAACACCTGCTAAACTGAAGAAGTCGATTTCTTACCTGTCTTTTATCTTAATCTTATTCGGCTTGTACACTGCTTTTGCGCGCTTTTTCTCCAAGATTTTTTTGAGTCGCCTCCAAAAAGCTATCCGGCTTCGGTTTTAGCGGATCGTCGCTGCTGCTGCAGGAAAGTCTTCAAACGAAATTTGCGACGAGAAAACAAGATGGACGCGCTCTTTGCGATAAATCCCGCTGTGACCTTTTCCTCGCATCATTACGGTAGGAAAAGCGCGCAGTCAGGTACATATTGACTTTCTTGCTTTTCTTAGAGTTTCAAATTCTCACAAAACTATTGTAGTAAAACATCAATAAGCTCATGGCGCGTTTACCAAATCCCCGTAACGTCCGTCCGTTCGTCAACCCATAAGTGTTCGTCTATAAGTAACCCATGGATTGACGGACAGACGGAACATTGTTACGGGCGTCTGGTGAACGCGCCATCAATAAGGAGTCTGAAAACCAATCAATATTTATACGCAATCTATCGAGTAAGCAATTCAGTAGGCCTATATTTCAATACTGTTGAGCGCCCAAGCGTTCAGAGAGGCGAGCTTGAGTCGTTTCTTTGCCACTTCCTGCTTCTCCAGTGCCTGATTGAACATCTCTGACGTCTCCAGCTCGTGCCAGTGGTCCAGAATCATGGCAAGACCACACGTCCAACAGATGGCAAAGCTCCAGCTGATGGGCCATGTTCAGTCCATTCACCACATCCCCGAGGCCCATGCTGCGTATCATTCTTCGTTCGCAAATAGCCTTGAGCAGTGCGATCTTGAACTGACCAGCACATCTGATGAGATCTGCGAAATCACCTCACTGGCTGCTGGACTGCAAAAGCCCTTGTAGACATAGTGAAGCATCTCCTGGAGAACTTCCGGTGTGAAATCAGTGGAGAAGCTCTCCAGCTTCAGCATCGTCAGCGAACAACTGGCTGAACGTCTCCGATGACCTCTCCAGCATCAGCTTGTCCCCGTGGACTGCGGTCCAGTCGGCAGCGGTGAGCCTGGAAAAAATCGGAATTCCACAAGTCTTTAAAACTCGCTGGGAGACTTTCTACGATTATATCCCGTCCCCCCGGACACCTACGGTAGTATATCTCAGCAACCATACGATCGATTGAGACAAGCATTCTACCAACGATTCCTTGAACTCTCCTCTTTCAAATGTGGTACTACCGTGTGTTCATCATTTGCTAAAGCGAGCAATTTCAGAAATGCTTCCGTGTTCTTTTTTACCCCATAACCGGGTTTTTTTCATAGTACCCTACATACATACAGTGTTTGGACCACAGAAAGCCGGACAATGCGCAACAGAAAAAACCGAACAAAAACTTTATGTCAAAAAAGTTTCAGTTAGAATATCACCATTGGTTGCTCACTTGAAGTCGGATCTGCTCCCGCCTTCTTCCCCTATCCAGGACTACCTTCTCGAACAGATAGGCCAACCTCGAATCTTCCGCGGCCGCTTCAATGTCATCCTTGAAAACGAAATTTCGGTCGAACGCGCCTTTGTCGATCGTAATCAGAACCACAATCTCGATCGGAGGACTTCTCTCCAGCAACTGCTGCTTTTGTTGAGGCTGCAGTTGTTGAGGTTGCTTATTATGCTGCTGCGGTGCTCCTGTTCCTCTGCTAGCAGCCGCAATATTGGCGGCTTCTGCAAGAATTGAATTCTGGATATTTTGCAGTAGATTCTCCGTGATGAAATCAGTTTGGCCCAGTTGCTGATTGTCGTTCATGTCAAATTGACCTCTGAATGCTTCTCTTCTTCCCGCCGAACCACCGCCAGCTGCAGAATTCTTGATCCAAAACTTGGGACTTTGGATCATCATCTCAAAATTCACATCCACCGAATCAGCAGCGCCTCCAAAGAATTTTAGAAACAAGCCGATATTTGAAGAAGCTCTGCCATGATGTTGATTCTGCAAATTCGAGCCTTGATTTCGATACAGTAGCTGCCATCGGTAGGAGACATAATTTTTGCAGGTGGCAAACACACGAGACTTCAGCGACTCTTCAGTGCTTGCAAGATCGGTGATCTTTACTGGCCACAGTAGGCGAAACTGATATCTATCGGACATATCGAGCGGTATTTCTTTGCTCCATGCGCGAGCTGTATTAAGCACCGACCGCCGCCTCCCCTCTGCCGGCGCAGAAAAAGCTCTAGCTAATAGCTCCAGTTTGTCAACAATGAGACACCCAAAACTTTCTCAATAAAAGGCACGTTATAGCAACAAAAGGAGTTGTAACTTTGTAAGCTTTGGCATACCAACACCACACCACACGTCCTGCTTTAGCTATACGAAAAGTTTTATTGCTATTGAGTCAAATAATTTCAGGTCTTCTAGTGTAAACAGTGCAGCGTTGTCCTGAGAATTTTCAAAGTCTCATAGCGCAAAGCTTGGTGCGTACAATTTGTGAACACTACGTACGTAAGTATGACAGAAATGTGCATTGCGTTTTACTTTCGTACTGTTTACACGTACGTACATATGCACGTTCGTACGTACGTTCACACATGCATGCCATTTGCGTATTGTGTACATACGTCATCATGTACCTACATTAAAAACTATTCTGGGGTTTGAAAAGCGCAAAATTGCGTGAGACAACATTTTAAATATGTTGTTTGTTACAGCTTGATCCAATGATATTACAATTATATCGTTTAAACCACTGCTATGCATGCATTCTCGCAAAATATTATCAAGGAGACATGTCTTGTTCTACGAAAAAGATTCAGCAATACGGTGCGCAAACGTGCGTGCGCCGTCGTCTCTTTCAGCACTTTACGAAGAACAAAACGGGAGAGCCCAGTCCGGATTCGAACTACCCGTACGTCATTCATGCGCACGCGTGCACTTTGTTTGATACAGGTTCGGAGTCTGGTCTACACTCACACATATATATATATGTGTAGTATAGTATACACTCGTACGTCACGTACTGGTTAACGGATCAATCTTTGTTCAGAGCACCAAATATCATTCATCGGAAGCAATTGTACATGGAAAAGACAACGCAGAATAGCATAAAACAGGGACATAATCACTCATTAAACATACAACTGTACAACTGCCAATCAAAAGCAGGTACCGTAACTGTAAATAAATAAATTCCTGTGTTACTCGTCCTTTCAAAAACAAAGAGTAAGAGTTCTCCGTTTGAAGTAGTCATGCTTTCATCCAACCTGTTGCTTTCGTTCGGTATCCTAACCGCTCTGATCTCCATTGCCTCAGGTACGTAAGATCGCAAGGTTTGCTTGCAATCACTGGAGAGTAATGATGAAAATATTTTACAGTACGTAGGTACATATGTAGCCACTACAGCCAAAACAGAATTTAGCCAATTCTGCTGAATTTTTGAAGGTGCTAGCTGTTCCAAGTTCAATAACAAAGATGTGGCAGGTGGCAATCATGCGGTCCATCATAACCAGCCCGAAAGTGCTTGTTGCTCACTGTGTCAAAAGACCAATGGATGTCGAGCTTATGCCTGGAATGACTACAAAGGCGGGACCTGCTGGCTCAAAACTGGAACCAAGCTTTTCTACAAGAAAAGGGTCAAGCAGGCATCGTCAGCAGAGGAGCTACAGGTAATAGTAGAGCGCAGCACGTCGTTTTTAATAAACGAAAGTGTGTGAAGCTCATATGCACATGATAGAAGTGAGACAGTCCTATGTCCAACCCTTTCCTGGTCGTTTAGTCAGTGGTGGCGTAAGCTGTTCCAAATTTTACAACCAAGATGTTACAGGGGGATTATGGCGGTCCGATCACAATCAACCCGAAGGTCCCTGTTGCTCCCCCGTGTCAAAAGACGAATGGATGTCGAGCGTACTGCCTGGAATGACTATAAAAAGGGGGTACACGCTGGCTTAAAAGCCAAACCAAGCTCTTCTAGAAGAAAGGCGTTAAAGCAGGCATCGTCAAAGGAGGAGGAGGGAGAAACACAATCAGCAAACCGTCGAAAGGAAAAGGTAAGAATACCATGGATGAACGCTGTACAGATGTACGTAGAATAGTGGCAGTCAAGGCGTCCTTCTAAAGTTATTTCTGGAAACTGCTAACTCTTTGAAGGCTCTCTTCCATCTGAAGTTCGCTACAAGCTGATTGACCTCTCACAATTCTTGCCGTAGAAGAGTGGGGCTTGGCTCCGTGGGAAGCGAAAGCCTGCCTGTGCAAGCATGCATTTCCAAGTAGCCGTTCGTTTTGCTGGACCATAGAACATTTGTAGACCTTATACCTACGTAATGCTGGACCTGAAAACCGCGTTCCATGCACTGTAGAAAGTCGGCTCAGACGTACGTAGAGTTTCGAAAGCAGAGGTCCACCCATTTAGCAACTGTCTATGCACGCCCTACACTTTGTACTGTTAGGTTTAGCATTACGAAGAAGTCTACAAATGTACTGTGGTCCAGCAAAACGAACTCTTTCGGTTTTGTGTTTTTCGCACAAAACCTCTGAGCTTTTGTATCTTCCGAAGAAGCGAATTTAGTGGCTTTGTCGGTGGTTCGTTCTAGGTGTGTTGGGATTACAATCTGGAGCGTTTGTCCGTGGATTACAACAGGAACTTGGCGGGAAGATGCGATGGTCTGCATCACAGTAGTCGCTCCAGTAGAAGAAATATTTCCGTATGGAGAGGTGAATATGCTGGAGAGAATTTGGCCTGGGGTGGACATGGAGGTTCATCCGTCGTGAGTCAATCTTATTCGCCAAAATCAGTAAGTGCAGAAAGAAGACGGAAAGGGATGAAGAAGCAACGGAGCGTAGGAGTAGTTTAGACTTTTAGAGCATCGAAAACTTACAGAATTACGTAGATAACGTGTGCAATGTACAAAGCATTCATGTTGTAGGCATGGACATGTGGTGCCGAGAGAGGAAGTGGTACAATTACTCCAGAAATTCCTGCAGTTCTGGCAAGCAATGTGGACATTAATAAGGTAGGTACTTTTTACGTACGTACGGTCGTACATATTGCTGTATTCATGATCTACAGTATGTACATAAGATGCACGCATTGTCAGACGTTCCGTTACTCCTTTGTTCAGGTTGTGTGGCAATCCAGCAACAAGATCGGTTGCGCAATTGGATTTTGTCGAGGTCGCAGAGGAAAAACTGGCTGGTACTTGGGCTGCAACTACATGCCAGGGTAAGCGCAGTAAGCACACGTTGCATGAATTACATACGTACATACGTGCTGTAGCATGGCATCATGCATGCCTAAAGCCCAGATTTATATCAGAGGCACTACAAATAATGCGCTGGGTGTATGTACGCTTGGCGTGACGCTCGGCGCCAAAGCATGGACCACATGGATGGATGCGCCGGGCGTACGCCGAGACACTATTCTTTCATCCAATAATGTGAATAAGCCTTTAGCTCAACAACGATTTTTTACTCTGATTTTTGGGGAAACATTCGGGGACGGCGACCGTATTGAAACGATCTCATCTCCAGCATGTGCTACACATTGTGGTGTGGCATTTAAAAATGCTAATTGGTAACGTAAACCGTTTTGAAAACTAGTGCAGATGCTATGTCTGCAATATTGTATGTACTGTATGTATGTACTATCTGAGTAAAATATGTACACACGTACCTATGTGTATTTCTCCCTACTCGAGTGAACATGCTCAGTAACAATGCTGCCTGTCCATTATAGTACTGTGTATTGTATACGTACATAGACATGTACGTACGTACCTACGTATAAAGTTGACCACTACGTATGGACATATCAAACTTACTTTTTGTTGGTAGGTACATGTCACTTCTCCATTTGGTTTGCTTTGCCAATAAAGATTCTTGTTGTTGATACGTATTATGGACAGCTCATCCAGCCTGGGGGCGATTTGAACTTGAGAACCCAGCAAGAAAAGAGCGAAGGTGACATCTAAGATTTTTCCAGTGACGGGATTATTCTTTTCTTGGGACGGTGGTGTCTGTCGCGCGCGCACTTCAATATCTTGCATGATTAACCTTTTCCTCATCGAAATGTCGGCGCTGAATCGATCTGAACCTTTTGGTCCATCTCTAGCATTACCAATATCTGAGCCCTAATGATGCTGCGCGCTTCATGACTTTTCCGTCGTTTTTGCTATACGGTACACGTACTGTACGGTGT
>JASAMW010003537.1:0-44032 GCA_030247985.1 Epsilonema sp. ZAB3_2
CAGCATGGAAGAGTTCCTTGTCCTTCTGTCTGACAATGGCCTCCACTGACATCCACTCCGCCAGCAAACTCTCGAATCGGTCGCGCAGCTCAGAGGTCTTTTCTGTCACGTCCTCCCGCCAAGAGACGAAGCCGAGGAGATAAGGCCAGACTACGGGACGCAGCTCCGCAGATACACCGCCGAAGTAGACAACGCCAGGGAGCTCGCTTTCACCCTGGAAACACAACACATCGTACTGTGGGGTACTGTGGGGTAACCCGGACACGGGGGTAAACCCAGACACCTAGTACACCTCAGCAACCATACGACCGATTGAGACAAGCATTCTACCAATTGGGGCAAGTTCAGAAAAGCTTAGGTGTCCGGGTTTACCCCCATGTATATCACCAGTGTACAACCCCCATCAGACCTCTCGATTTTGCGGAAATGGGGTTTTGCACAGCAGAGACTGCGCGCACTTTTTCCCTGGGCGCTACTGAGAATCACGGACATTTTTTTCGCTCATATAGGTGACGCGCTGCTGGATTCGCGGTTCGCGCTAATGGGAACACGCCGGGGCTATACCACCATAAATACGGTACCTGGAATTTTTACGCTGACATCACTAGTCCTTACTGTCGGAGATTGTCGCAGTTCCTCCCACTTTTCCTTCGTCAGTCCACGAGGACCGTACGTACAGTTGAGAGGTTCGGGCTGCACCAGACACGACAAATGCGTACGAATCGTCTTCAAATGCCGACAGTGTGCCAGCCCTGTACAGTATGTACACGTACCAAAGTGAACAAGTACAGTACATACGTTCGAACACGCACTTGAGGGCGCATTCACATTGGAGGCAAACGCGCTTGGACGTACGCCAAACGTACGCCCAGCATGGTGGTGATGGCGGTGCACTGCCAAGCGTACATCCAGCGCATCAGCTACCGTTATGAATGGACCATCATTCGTCACGTACAGCGCACGTTATAATGTAGCGTACTCCTTACATCCATAAAATGCTCGAGAAAGAATCTGATAGCGCATCGTATCACAAGCCGATTTCACGCAGATCCTGTAATGTAAAATGCACAAAAGCATATTCCCATTATCAAAACATTAGTTACGTATACAAAGACGATGCAGGCACATATAAATAATAAATATCGTACCTACTACTGTACCTCCTAAACGCCTCACCTTGACGGACTTGCGTGTTCCACATCCTGCCCAAGTTGCTGCTCATCCACCGAAACTATCAAGGGCGGCGGTTCTGAATAATGCCGTTTCTCCATCACATTTCCTCCACCAGATGTCGCTGCAGTCGGCACCTCCTCTTCTTCCTCCAAGCTGCTCTTCGGCGTGGGTGGTGGACTGCTAGCCTGGGAGCTGCTGGTACTCAGGAAGCGCTCTTTGAGACGGTTGGAGAAGCTGGACAGGGCTACCAGACGAGAGGAGGCGGTGGAGGCTGCGGAGGAGACGGGCTGGATGCCGTTGCCTCCGCCGCCGTTCATGCTCAGGTCGCCTGCGTGTACAGTAGGTCCACGTACGGATTATGTACGTACACACTTGGTATAGTCTGGCCAGTAAGAGTTTGCTTTGGCATTCAAGGTGCGTTGCGTAAGATAGAATCATAAATGCTGATTTCTGTCCGTGCTTCGTGTACTCCTACTTAGCAGAAGTACATGCAAGCAGGACGACTTGAGTCCCATAGCGAACTCTCTCTGGCCAGACTATACGTAGATACTTTAGTACAGTGTATGTAAATACAGTAGGTAGGTAGGTAGGTAGGTACTGTTGTACGTACGTACAGCGCAAATGCACACGTCACGCACGTACGCTATTGCTATTCATGCTAAGAGTGGCTTTCAACACTCACTTCCGTTAGAATATTTTTTAGAAGATTAGTCCGTGCTCATACTGTGCGTGCTCCAGGTCTAAACAATGCAAATAATTATTCCACGTATACGCGTTGTTTAGGCCTGGAGCACGCACAGTACGCAAGGACTAATCTTTCCCTGCTAAATAGTCTAGCGGGCCTCTGAGAAGCGCAAGTACGAAGGTAGATTAAAGTACAAATTATAATTCTAGGACCCATGTATTATTTATCTCGAGAACTACGCGACGTAGAGCAAAGCGGTCAAACTTCCACGGATAACTTTAGCTCGCCTCTCCAATAAAAAAAACCGTTTGTCTCCAGCTGCTCTGTGTGTCGAGATCTCGCCAAATTTCTTCAGTACTAAAATCGCCAAATCGGGCGTGGACCATTGGGCAATTCTAAACCTCGCAAACTCCCGAAAAATCAAAATGGCAGAAATAAGCATACGTGATGAAGACGATGAAAATGCGCATCGGGCGTACAGGGTCGTAGGGTGTCGTGGTTTGCGTGGTTTAGCGTCTGCCGAAAGGTGACACGATTTCAGTGCTGAAGGAATTTGGCGAGATCTCGACACTGAGAGCAGATAGAATCAAACGGTTTTTTTATTGGAGAGGCGAGCTAAAGTTATCCGTGGAAGTTTTGACCGCTTTGCTCTACGTCGCGTAGTTCTCGAGATAAATAATACATGGGTCCTAGAATTATAATTTGTACTATAGATACTGCAGGGGCTATGCATATACGGTAACACACGCATGAGCTCACTGAAGTGTCCGGGTCGACACATGGGGACTATCCTGAAGACCAAGTCCATCGGGGAATCTTCGTCCTCCTCCGCCTGCTCGCCCTTCTCCTCGCTCGCTTCGCCGCCTTTGGCAAATGCTGCAGCTGCTTGGGTGCGTCGGTACAACCGCGGAAACGTCTTCCCTTCAAAGAATGATGGAAGAAACCTTTCTGTTGGGTCCAATTTGCAGAAATAAGGAAAAAAAATGACGACGAAGTGCGCAACAAGTTATGGCAGTTTTTGGGCTTCGAGAAGAAAACCGACTAGGTTGGGAATGGAAGGAAATTGGAGATCATGTTGCATCAAAATATCCTTGTGCGTTCTGCTATCTGGTAATTGGATATTTGCTGGGAATTCCCCTCGCCCCTCCTAATCCAGTGTTCATCATATTGCTGAAAGGAGCTTAGGTGGCCGGGTTTACCCCACACATACAGTACCCTACCCTACACTTGTCTTACCTTTGCCCTTGTGCAGCCAGAGTGGGGGGTCTAGGCGGCCCCAGGGAAGGAGTCCGTTCTCGAGACAGGAGAGGAAGGCGAGGGGGTGCTGGCCTGGCGGGAAGTGGATGGGCGGGTGCTGGACGCCGTCCGCGCCCACCAGCACCACGCTCCCGGCGCCCTCGCCCGCTTTCTGGTGGTAGTGCAGGTAGACCACTTCGTCAACGTCCACCTTCATCGCGTACTGCCAGAACGCGCTGCAGAATAAGTGCGAACGTACATACGGTACCAGTCGAACGTCACAGTACGTACGTACAGGAGGGTGCTGCGGGGTTAACTCCCTTCGTAATCCCAGGCGTCCGCCTTTCCGTAGCCACCCGGCAAACTCCGCCCGTAGACTGGGTTTGCATATCCACCCCGTCTACGGACGGGGTTTGTCGGGTGGCTACGGACAGGCGGACGCCTGGGATTACGAAGGGGGTTAACCCATACTGAATATGACTGCCACATCCACTACTTTATGAGCACTAATAAAGGAGCTCCAGTACATAACGTTCTCATTTATGAGCACTTGTGCGGCATTGTTCTGCACAAAAGGCTCATAAGTGAGCACCTAGGTACTGGCGCTCCGTTATTCAGTGCTTACAAGGTAGCCTAGTGGATGTGGCAGTCATATTCAGTATGAGTTAAAAGTCGAAGGCAGGCCAATCCTTTCCTGTACGGTGTCGCGATTTCGCTTCCTACTGGGTTGTGTACTACCAACTGCAAACGGCTATTATGCTACCGTTCATGTGTATGGATAAGCAGATCATATCCGTCTACTACGTATGTATATTTTTCAGAAGCGGTACGACCGTCCGGAGGCGCGGGTAAAGGCAAGGATATGGCGAATATTCTACAGGCGGAGGCGGCTGAGCGACAGAAGAGCGGGGCTTCCAGTTCCACGGACAGGCAGCAGTCTAAGGACGGAGGTGGGGAGGGGACGGGGGAGGGGAGGCGGGCCGAACCGCCACTGCCGAGTGCGGCGACGGCGAAAAAGAGCAGGCCTCGATTGACGGATCTGGACCTGGACAATCAGACGGACGAGGACACGGATGACGAATACCAGGCGCCTAGGTACCGTATTTTTGGGTGTATATCCCCCTGAGTATATCCCCCGCAGTGTATAACCCCCATTGGCAAAACATAAATTTTGTCCTTTGTACATCCCCCTGGTGTATAACCCCCCATGTACTGGAAGGTACCTAACCTACCTATGTAAGCTGGTCATAAGCTAGCTATAGCTACTCCTACACCATGCTACCATGCCTATAAGCTTAGCTGAGCATGTCTTATACTAGAATAACCCTGTTTTAACCACGATTATGCCCAAAAACACGTACTTTTGACCTCAAAAACATGCCTCTACACACCTCTCACAAACAAAAATTTTGTCCCATGTATATTGTATAACCCCCCAAAGGGTAGGTGTACGTACGTATGTACGGGGGTCCCTAATGGTACCTTGTCTAGGTAGTGTGAGGTAATTCGGGCCACCGACCCCCATCCAAAGTCTAGTTGGACAAGACGCAGAGTAGAGCGAAAGTGATAACGAATTACCCCGAACTAAATAGCGTACAATGTAGAAGAGGGGTTTTCTTGACTGTACGGTATGTATGGTTGGTCGGCCTGTCTTGTGCCTGTACGTATATGTACTGGTACATAGGTCGTATGGTAGTGTGGGGTAATTCGGGCCACCCCTTCCAAATTGGTTGGAGAAAACGCAAAAGTAGAGCGAACGTGACAACGAATTACCCCGCACTATCGTACAGTGTGAAACGGCAGAGGAGTTATCTTGACTATGTATCTGTGTATCTATGGTTGGTCGGTCGGTCTTGTGCAGAAGTGAAGCGGAGAAAAATTCTACCGTATTTTTGGGTGTATATCCCCCCATTGTATATCCCCCCCCCCCCAGTGTATAACCCCCCATTGGCAAAACATAAATTTTGCCCAGTGTATATCCCCCCCTGGTGTATAACCCCCCATGTACTGGAAGGTACCTAGCCTACCTATGTAAGCTGGTCATAAGCTAGCTGCTATAGCTCCTACACCATGCTACTATGTCTATAAGCTAGCTGATCATACTAGAATAATCCTGTTTTAACCACAATTACGCCGTAAAACACGTACTTTTGACCTCAAAAGCATGACTCTGCACACCTCTCACAAACAAAATTTTGTCCCATGTATATCCCCCCCCCCCCCCCCCCCCCCCCCCCCAGTGTATATCCCCCCCCCCCCCAATGTATAACCCCCATCAGACCTCTCGATTTTTGTATAGCCCCGGGGCTATACACCCAAAAATACGGTATTTTACTGCTACCTGTTACTTACTGGTCACGTGTTTTGCTTGTTGCAGCGAGGCGTCGGGCTCCGAGTTCGAGCCAGACGAAGACGACGAGGACAGCGAAGAGGAAGAGTGGAGGGGAAGGGGGAGGGGTGGAGGAGGAGGAGGCAGACGCAACAACTCGGACGCGGAGTTCGTGGCAGGGGAGTCGGAGGAGGAGTCGGATCCGGAGTACCGACCCAGCAGACGACGAAAGGCCGCAACCAGAAGAACCAGGAGAAGAAAGTATGATGATCTGAAAGGGAGTTGGTAGGGAGAAAGTAGGCTGTCGTTCACAGTAGAAGGACATGCGCTCGGCGTACGCCCGGAGCATTCATGGCTTTGCATGCATTTGCATGTGTCGAGCCAGGAGCACGCCGAGCGCATGTCTTCGATGTGAATGGGTCATAGATTTTCGAATTGTTCATGTGCATGCTATAGTCTGGCCAGAGAAAGTTTGCCATGAGACTCAAGTAGTTTGCATGTGCTTCTGCTAAATAGGAGTAATCGAAGCAGGGACAGAAATCCGCATTTGTGAATCTATTTTTCGCAACGCGCCTTGAATGCCATAGCAAGCTCTACTGGCCAGACTATTTCAATACATAGAGGGCAATAATTGCCCTCTATGCATTGACGACTTGTAGCGTACGTACGTACGTACGTAAATGGCAACTTATTGTCAACTTGTTGCAGTCGGTCGGAATCGGAAGATTCATTGGTGGAGAAAGCGCGGGCGAGTCGACAGCGCAAACGGGGGCGCCGGGCGGACGACAGCAGCAGTGAGGACGACGACAGCTTCGCCAGCAGCGACGAGGAAGAGAGCAGCGACGACAACAGAGGGCGAAGGAGACGTCGGGGAGCACCCCCTAGCAAGCGACAGAAGAAACAAGGACGGGGCACGCCGACGATCGTGGGAGGGTAAGGCTCCATTCTCGTTGTGGAAGGACATGCGCTCGGCGCGTATGTCCATGTCCATACCTCTGCATGTGCCGAGTCATGGACACGCATAGCGCAGGTCCGGTGTGAATGGGCCATAAGGCATCTGCCGTGGTCGGCGTATTCGATTCCATGTATGTATTGTAACCAGCTCCGATATGCCCTGGCCCGCTCAGCCCGCGGGCCGCCCTCGGGCCGCCCCCGGGCCGCCCGCGGGCCGCCCGGAATCGAAAAAAGCGCCGGCAGAAACCGGAAAAAATTATTCATTCGATTGACGTTTCAGGCGGCCTGCGGGCGGCCCGGGGGCGGCCCGCGGGCTGAGCGGGCCAGGGCATATCGGAGCTGGTTAACGTACTGCGTGCGTATGGCAATAACGTCCGAGGCCTAGCAGTAGCGTACGTAAACTAGTTCTAGGCATGTAAGGCAAGTTTAGCCAAATGTCCCCGGACCGGCACCTGGTGATGTGCCTAGCCCGGCTATCGCTATACATACGGAACGCGGCACGTCACAGTATTACACACAGTATGTATTGTATGCGCGCCGTAAGAACATTCTGTTATGTTTACTTTCAGTTACGCTATGCGCCATCGCCGCACACGAAACACGAACTATCGTGCAATGCAGAGTACCAGTGAAGAAGAAGAAGAGGAGGAGGAGGGAGAGGAGCAGACAGGGAAGAAAACTTCCGATCGCCCGGTCGGGGCCTACCGCAAGAATAAGCCGAAACGTATAGAATCAGACGAGGAAGAGGAAGGAGATAAGGACGAATACAAGCCGAGTGATGAAGAAGAAGAGGAGGAGGAGGAAGGAGAGGAAGAAGAAGGGGAGGAAGAGGAGGAGGAGGAGGAGGAAGAAGAGAACGGAAAGAAAAAGGGAGAAGAGAAGAAGGAGAAGGGAGGAAAGAAAGAGGAGGAGGGAAAGACGAAGAAAAGAATCGAATCGAGCGAAGAAGAAGAGGAGGAGGAGGGAGGGGATAATCTGACGATTGTGACGGACGAGAAGGAAGAAGAGAAGGGGAGGAAAGAAAAAGAGGAGAAGAAAGTGGAGGAGCAAAAACCGGCTCCTCCTCCTGCGTCATTGGCTACTACTGCAGGGACACCGACGCCAGTGATTCGTCCCCTCGCCAAAGCTCCGCCTCCTGGCCCGCCGCCAGCGTCCAATCAGCAGAGAGCTCCTCTTCCGCCTGCTCCGCCTCCTACCCAAGCTGCAGCGCCACCATTTCAGCAACATTCTGCTGGTTTACCGCGCATCCCTGCTCCTCCTACTCTTAACCCCTACCTGCCTCCTCAGCGCGTACCCATGTTCGGATTTGGACCCTTTTCTCCGGCCAACCAACAGGCTGGCCCCATACCTGCGGGAGGAGTTATGAGGCCTGCTGCAACTCTGTACGCGCCTCAAGGTCCGTATGCCGCGCGCCCGACTATTCTGCCCGGGCAATTGATGGCGGCGGGGTTAATTCCTTCCGCACCGCCGGTGCCGGCTGTATACCACCACCCACAAGCTCAGGTGGGGGTTAACTCTTCGTCTGGGTTTCCTCCTCCCATACAGCAGGTTGGTGGTTCGAGACCTGTGACCAGTACAACAAGTTCTACAGCTGCTGGTAGCGGTGGTGATACGTTATCGTCGGCACTGTCGCATGCAATGCGAGATGAATTTTGATGATGCTTGATTGATTGATTGATTGATGGCGTAATCTGATGGTGGATATCGTCGATTTACACTTCAGTTTGTAAATGATGTAGCACTTTTTTCTACTCTACTAATATTGATATTGTTTTTTATGTATGTATTGAAATGGTATACTGTTTTGTGTTATCCCATCTCGTATGTTCTTTAGGGTATCTACCAATTACGTTTTAGTATGCGTATATATGTATGTACACGTTCTACTGTACATACGTAGTATTACTTACAGCTATTGTGCAACTATAATGCTCTGTGAAAGTGACGTAAGCGCCGTTGTTATTGATGCCGTCGGCATTTGGCATGAAATTTGGTGTTGTACAGTGTAATCTGGCTTTGCCTTTAATGTCAGATAAAGCAGTTGTTCAATATCACTGTGTGGGCAAGTGAAATCAGTGCATATGGTCTAAATTGGCCGAAACTTATATCGCACAAATTATTGCCCAACTTTGGATATGAAGGTGTTGTCATATAGTATGCGTAGAAGCTGAAGCGGATTAAGACGAGCTCGTTCTGTCATGGAAGAGTCTGAAGCAGGCTCTTCCGAAGTGGCTCCGATCACTGGGAAAAATGAGAAGCGGACCTACCGCCAGATTTCTGAAGGTGCCGCTTTCTTTCTGCAAAGTCTTCGCGGCGAAATTGTCGCAGAAGATGTAGAACTTACGGAACGCAAAGCCTTTCCTCCAACACTCAGCACGATGGACGTAAAAAGGCCAGCTGATGATGAGAAGGAAGAAAAGAGCCCCGACGAAGATGCAGCTAATGTTCAACCTCCCCGGACATTTCAGTTTTCGTGTATGGACAAGCCGCTATGCTGTTTGTCCAAACCATTCCAGTGTGCGTCAGATGGAGAAGCCGGCGGTAGGAGAGTTTGGGGAAATTTGGGACAGCGATCGTGGTTGTTGTAGTGTAGTGTGATTTGTTCACGTATGGGATACGGGAAGGTCCGCCAAGGAAATGTGAAAATGGCTGGTCGTTTTACGTTTCGTTGCTGGTATAGGGTCTGTCCTAAATTTCCCCATGTTCCCCTAGCACATCTAACAACGGAAGCAGCAGCAAAGTGGTGGACAGAATGCAGGATCGGTTCAGCAGGAATAACTTTCTGAAAGGCTGTCACTGGTCTCCCGACGGCTCGCTTCTGCTCACCAGCTCTGAGGATCGACGCTGTCGCGTTTTCACCCTGAGATCGGACATATTTCAGCGCTTGCAGCAGTGTGCTGCTTGTTCAGCCGATGACGATGGTATGGTTAACACATGCCGCGAAAAGTTGTCAACAAGTTGCACTGCTTGTTGTTGTCGGTTTGTTGACGAATAATATATGGGTAACTGACAAAAAACCGCCAAATTTTCTGGGTGTTTGCGAGCTGGCCTTTCTAATATACACTGATTTTTTTCTAAATAGTACTGAAAATCAGTGTGAAACAGAGGTCAGCTCGCGGCGACCACCCCAGATATTTCCAGCGCAACTGGTCAATAGCTCATCTGTTCTGAGATGATAATAATTACAGGTTGTGCCGTGTTCACCATAATCATAATTACGTCCGACGTATGTAGGAGTACATGGTACTCCTACATACGTCGGACGTACAGTGTGCCCCCTATGCAAGGAGGAGGATGAAACAGCACTCCACCATTTGGGGGAGTGTGTAGCTCTGAGCTACCAAAGGATCCAGGCCATGGGTGTGGATAGCCTCACACACAGCTGAGGACATTCGTGGCCTGAGTAGGCAGGATCTCCTCAGACTCATCAAGAGTCTGGGGAGGTACTGAGCAAGACTGTGCTCTCAGCGGTTCTGCAATGGGTAGAAATTCAATTCGGCCTGCGCAGAGCAGGGTGGATCATGACTGAAGCCCTGCACCCCATCTACTGGAACTGGAACGTCGGACGTACCTATGGTGAACGCGGCATGACCCTTGTTCCCTTTTCCCCTCTGTTTTAAGATGACGTGCAGCAAGCGAAGCTGCCAATGTTTTCCGAGGCAGCTGGCGACGTGCGTTTGCAGAGTGAGTCTTTGTGTCAGGGCGATGTGGTCTACGACTACGCTTGGTATCCGCTCATCTACGGACTGGAGACAGATCGGGCCATTTATGCCACCACCAGTAGGGACCATCCCATTCAGCTCTTGAACGCATTGAGCGGTCGATTGTTGGCCACGTTTCTACCCATTAATCACCTGGTATGGTATGGTATGATATTGTACATTGTAGTCGTAGTGGGATTAGTACGGACCTGATCTAACTGTGTATGGACGAGTGCGTTTTCGCGATTGGGTTGGTCGATGGCGACCCCGCGGTATTTAGTGAACGTGTGGATCGGTGTCTGCGGGGTCATCGACGTCATTTTGTTGTCCGTTCTTCTTTTCACTCGCTCCTTTGACACTCCCAAATGATTGAACAGGGTACCAACCCAATCGCGTTACTGCATGTGGTCCACAGACAGCCCTGCCCTGTGACTTTGCATTCAAACAATACAGCTGAGTCGGCTATTTCACTGCATTGGGTTACGTAGAATGTGGGGTAACTCGGCCACCTACTGTAAAGTTTGGTGTATAACCCGATATCGAATATAACCCAATATCGAATATAACCCGAGCAATTTGGTCGACTTTGAATTTTAGTATTTTGTATAACCCGATATTCACCTTGCGCCAAATGCTTCAAAAAGCTATTTTACGCTGAAATAAGCAAGTATGGTATATACCCCGATATTTTGCATAACCCGATATCGAATATACCCCGAGCAAATTGGTCGACTTTGTTTGTATAACCCGATCGGGTAATACACCAAACTTTACAGTACTACATATACTACGTACGTAGTTTGATTGAAGCCCGTTTGGTGGCCGGGTTTCCCTCACCCTTACTGAACTTTAGCTACTTTGTTTGGTTTACTAGCTATCGAGTACCTACATACCGTACACATATGCGGTTTCTTCTTCTGTAGGATGAGCTAACCTCCGCGTATTCGCTAGCATTCAGCTGTTCGGGTCAGAAACTGTACTCTGGATTCCGAAACTCTATACGCATTTTCGATGTGAACAAGCCTGGAAGAGAGTGCCGAAGCATCTCCACCTCTGGTAAGTAGTAAGTATGCTTCTTTTATTTCACTGCTTGAACTGTTCTACAATACTTTCTCTACTATAACATGATATAGGGGACTGTGGGGTAATTCCGGCCATGAGGTAAACAACGGCACCTATAAATAAGTACGCAGTAATGAAAGACCTTTCTACTGGGTGACCGGACTTACCCCACCAATATGCCCGGTCGGGTTTACCCCGTGATATGATATCCTAATTTAATTATTAGTATTGTTTGCCTTGTACTCAGGCTGGGAATGCTACCTAGATATTTCTTCATATCACTTGATCCAGTAACGGTAGGAAATGATGAGTGTCTGTCACTTGTTTGTTGTAGTGAAACATCTGTACAGTCAGACGGGTATTCTGTCATGTTTGGCGGCCGCTCCAACTATTCCGGACGTCTTTGCTGCCGGCTCCTACGCTAGATCAAGTAAGAAGTTTGCCTGCGACAATTTATGGTCGAGCATTACTAGAAATGCACTGTAGCTGAAATATGAAAACCTCATTAAAATCTAAGGTGTGGTTCCAGAGTTTTTCCCATGCATAGCCCCCCCCCCCCATAGGGCTATGCATAGGTAAATACGGTCTTTTGGAAATTCTCCGCCACAATGGGCTAACGTTTGACGTAATAATATATGGGGATTCGATTTAAAAAACCCAACAAAATACGGGACAATGCCTCCTCGTTTCTTTTCACTCACTGTGCAGGGCCACACTCTTGGTCTTCGCTCGTGCAATGTGTACATCACGGGCAATGGCCCAAAGACAACGCTCGCTAAAGAAACTAGCCTCCTGGAAGAATGCTGTTGATGATATTGGGGTGGGGTAAACCCAGCCATGGGGGTAAACCCGGCTACGTACGTAACTCCTTTGAATTTTCTGTTTCAGCAAATGATGAACCAAACAGCTCATTTGAAAGAGGAGAGTTCAAAGAATCCATTGTTGATAAAATACTGTATTTGACTCCATCGGTTGCTGAGATGACATGCAGCCCTAAATACCCTACATAGATGCGGGTTGTTTGTTGCAGTTGGGCTGTACTCTGACAAGAGCAATCAGCTGGAAGCTCTGTTTCAAGCTCACACCGGCGGAGTTACTCATCTGCACTTTTCTTCAGATTCCACATTTCTCTACTCAGGAGGAAGAAAGGTACGATTTTCTTGGAACGCATTGTACAAAACCTGGCTGTACGTCAATGTATTGTATGCATATTCACTACTTGAGCCATTATCCTGGGGGACAGATGGACCGGCCGAAGCGTCAATGTCACGAGTTCACCCAGAGACTTCGAATTATTTCGTTTTTTGTGTTTGGGAGCAGCCCTGGATTACCTCATTAGGTTGATGCCTCAGCTAATCATGGGACGGGTCCGCCACCCAGGATTATCTCACGTAGTTTAGTGAATTATATTGGTACAACCAGGAGTAATATAAAAGGAGAGTACTATTTTACTGCATACGTACTGCAACCCGTATCACATTAGCTACTGTTGTTTATACGTGCATACCGAATGATACACGTGCAGATTGGGCTTCTCTGTGTAGGACTCACTGATTCTCTGCTGGGATCTCAGAAATCCGGGCAAAATATACCGATCCTTTCAACGGAATGTCACCACTAATCAGAGGATTTACTTTCACATAGACAGGTAACCGTATAAGCGTGAGGCACGCACAAGTACTGCACGCTTTGCATGTTGCAGGTTATCAAAGTGCGCCTATAGGGATGTGTCAAATGGAGATTGAAAAGTAGGGTACTGTGGGGTAAACCCGGACACCTAAGCTTCTCTGAGCTTGCCGCTTCTGCAAATAAGAACATGGTAGCTCATTTGAAGGAAGGAGGAGAGTCAAGGAATCGATTGGTAGAATACTTGTCTCAATCGGTTGTATGGTTGCTGAGATATACTAGGTGTCCGGGTTTACCCCACGGTACCCTACTTCGCGCCTTGTTGATTAAAGTTTGATTGCGTGCACTCGCGCTCGCGCACGGGAATTGTGAAAAGATCAGGAGTGTCCGTCTGTCTGTCGCTTACAGCCGGTGACCTTTGCGTGACTAAAATTGAGCATGAACGCTTTATTATTCCGTGAGAGTCTAAACCATCCCCGTCTCGTACTTAGTTGGGTACTTTGCTTTCGCCTTTCTTGCTTGTTTTGCTGTAAAATCACCAGCTACCGGTCTGTACACACATACGTACGTACGTCATATACGGCCCTCTGTAACCACACCTGCCCTTTTCATTTTTCCTTTGGTGCTAATTGGTTGGGTGGGCACTGTCTTCATTAGCACTGCGTTGTAAATAATAATTTTGTTTCCTTTACGTACATGTGTTGATGGATTCTCGGTCATTTGTCATCATTAGTAGGTAATTGTTATTTTGACATCCACGCTCAGTGTACGCATACGCAACAACATCGCATGTGAAAAAATCACGAAACCTGTGCATAAATAATAATTTCTGCAGAGCTCTTTCAGACTGAAACACTGATTCGCTGGCCTACATTTGTCATTGCACAGACAACGGTTCAACTTGTCACTGTCGCAGAATATAACTCTGCATACAAGTGAAACAGTGCTGCTCATTTCCTCTTATTCAGTCATAATAGCTGGTCTAACAGTTCTAAATCGCAAAAATATAATGAAGTTGGACAGTACAAGCCAGTCTGGGCTAAACAACCACAACCTATCCACCAATGACGTTGGCGAAGGCGCCATCTACTTGCTCATGACAGCAGAAGGAGGCTCGTGGAGAAACTTGTCTACCCTCTACATTTCCCCAGGACCAGGATGTAAGCCACTCAATTCATTCGTTCCATATGAAAAGGACTGGACTCAGCCGCTGGCAGTGAAGCTGATATTCGGCGTGCTCTACACACTCATTTTCTGCGTTTCACTAGTCGGCAATGCGGCCGTCATCTGGATGGTGGTGTTCAAGCTGCGCAGGGCTCGCTTTCCAGCCAATGTATTCCTGATCAACATGTGTCTGGCAGAAATTCTCACCCTTCTCAGCAGCGTCCCAATCACACCCATCTACTACCTGGCCAAGGATTGGTTCTTTGGCGCGGCTCTGTGCAAACTGGCGCCAGCGGTCATGGTGACATCTGTGCTCATGACCAGCTGTTCACTGGTTTGCATAGCTGCAGACCGCTACTGGAACATCGTTCCCATCTCCAGCCAGCCAGGTCAATTGAGCTCACGTAAAGCAGTGCTCATCATGACTGTGTGCTGGCTCCTGTCTGCCCTGATCTCCATCCCCAACGTCTCTGTCAGCTTTCTGCAGCAACAGTTGCGGATCAGAGGTCAGAATGTATGTGGCACATTTTGTGTCGAACACTGGAGCTCCATTAGGCTGAAAAGACTTTATGGAGTTACACTGAGTCTTGTACAATTCGCCCTGCCACTGGCATTCATGCTGGTGTTCTACGGGCTGATCGCACGCAAGATCCAAAGAGACATGATCACAGATCATGTCCAGGATCGGTTCAGTCGAGCTGCACTCAGACGCAAGATGCGAGTGATGCAGACACTGGCGCTGATGCTAATGGCATTCATCTGTGCCTGGCTTCCTCTCACTCTCAGCAATATGCTGCGAGATTTTAGCCTCTGGCCATACTTTGATGAGCAGATTTACTTCTTTAGCATCCTGGTGCACACATTGGCTATCTGCTCGACCTCCTGGAATCCCATCGTGTACTTCTGGATTAGTTCCAAGCATTATAGCTCACTGAGGGAAGCGCTGGACAACATCAGCCAGAAAATGAAAAAGCTGACCATCACTTACTCCATGGAACATCTGAACAGAGTGCGCCATCATTCTGCTGGAAGAAAAGAGGCATTTATTAGCTTTCTATGTGGTTTTCATCATCATAGGAGAAGCGATGATAGGCAGCAGATACCAAATATTGATGGCTTCAAACGACCAGTGTCACTGACCTCTTCAAACACAGATGGGGAGAGTGCGCATATTTCCAATACACAGATGAGAGATCCTTTCTGCGACTCATTGGAAGCTGCAGATCCGTTCTTGTCGATCATTTCATCACCTTGGAGGACACGGCAATCAGCAGATGAGCAGTCGCTGAACTGCAAATCATTGCAGGAAGTATCTCTTGATCAGAATGGAAAATGATGGATAATGTAGCATACTAATTCATATAGCAGCAATTTCAGTTTGATTATTTTGTTGTGATAGCCTACTATGTGTGCAGACACATCACTTTTTCCACTTAGTAAACTGATCTCAATAAAAGACAAATAATATTTTCTGGTACATTGTTGTACAGTAGGGTAGGTACAGTATGTGACCTAGTAAAGTACGTAGTAAGATCTTTTATTACCTATAGCTACGTAGCTGTATTATGGGCTGCATGCGTTTCAAACGAGAGAAGATTATTCCCATAAATTGTGTACATCACCTACTGTACATACATACAAGTATGTTCAAGGAATGAATTTTACATATTACATACATACATATCAATTTTGTAGCTCCAACAGTACATTGGTCTCTGGCAGTGCGCAAGGTCAATTGAGGATATGGGATTTGACTGCAGTTGGTGACGTACATGTATCTGGCTCAGATCTGCTGCAACCACATCACTGCATCCAAGCTCATCGCAGTACTGTCAATGGCGTCAGGTGTGTGCTTTATATAATCACACAATAACACTGCTACTACACCACAACATTGTTGTACTATGTGATTAAAAAATAGTATTTAGTAACAGTCACGCTTTATTGAGACCACTATGATGATTTGGTTGAATTTCGTTGTTGTACTGTTGTTCCAGTATCAATCCAATGGTTCCGTTATTGGCCACGGCAAGTGGTCAGCGAATTTTTCCTTGTCCATTGGCAGATGATAGCGATAGTTCCAATTCGTCCAGTGGTGAAGATGACTATGAGAGAGGCTCAGCATGGTCACAGTTTGATAATGTGGTCAAGTTTTGGTATATTGGTCCAAAATAAGTGGACAGAGACAGGTTGTGGATGCGGATGGAGATGTGAATTATTATACACACGCCTCATTCTGTATAAAAATTGATTTGGAGGAAAAATCGGCTGAAACGGTTTGTTTTACATTGTTAGATGATAAGTAGACAAAAACTTTTTTTGCGAGACCGTACCCCACAGGGTCGGCTGTAGGTGAAACCCACCTAATCTCCTCCGAACCTTTAACAACGCCCGTTATGGTGGGCCAGTCCAGTGCCGCAAGGCACGACCAACAATGGCCCGAACCAGGGAAGGGCCTGGCACGAAGCCGAACAGCCATCAGCGACCACTGGTCGGGGTGTGCTGACCCGAAGGAAAGCACTGGTGCCTTTAGAAGCCAGCGAGCGGGCGCACCATACTGCCGCTGGGGTTGCCAGTCGCTTTAATCCCACCTGGCGAGAGTGGGAACTCTGAACTCATGACGCAGAGGACGGCAGATCGGACGCAGCCCGTCTTACCGCCTGCGCCACGAGCGCGACAGTAGACAAAAACTTGACTTTTCTTGCTTACTACGTATGTACAGTAGTTACATGCACCAACACGCAGTTCAGTTCGATCACATCACAACTTTCTGACATACTTTACGCATGCTATTTTATTTCATTTTAAAGTTACCATAAGCATGAATCTATGGGTACATTGATGCCATGGATAACACAACATTATCAAACCAGCAAATACACAATTAAAGCAAAATAGCAATAATGCCGTGGCACACCTGCGATCAAAAAAGCAATCACTTGAATTGGACCTTTTATCTGCTACAACAGACACTGCACAAACGAGTTTCACGATTCGTACAGAACGTACAGTCCGGGAAACGTGTGCCGTCTGAACACGCGTGCGCTCCCAGCAGTACGCGTGTAAGTCGCGACAGCACTAGTGTCAGTCGCGTCCTTCACTCGTGCACGTCGCGTCCTACTTGAGTGGAGCCGCGACGCGCCGCTTATGTTATGCGACAAAACAAAATGCTAAAGGAAAAAATGGACAGCAGACAGGAAAGGCAAAGGGCAATAGGCAGGAAAGGCAAAAGGGGGAAGAATCCGCCGGAAAATGTCGGAACAAAAATGTTCCTTCATTCTTTTTCCTTTTCAGAACATTTATTGACGTGTCAGTGCTCAGCCAGGAGTTGTTCATTCGGGCCTACCAAGGATTTTCAGGGCCTAACTGCTATAGTCCGTCTACTACTGAGAGAATGCGGAGATTTCGGCAGTCGTGCACAAAATTTTCGCGTAAAATAGCCAGCAGTTATTCATTCGGGCCCAGCAAGGATTATCAGGGCCCTTCAGATTTTAAAGGATAGGAGATTTTCTATAGTCTGTCCGCTAAGAGAATGCGGAGTTTTATGAAGTCATGCATAAACTTTGTGCACAAAATAGCACAAAATTGCATGGAAATATCTGTGCAATTGACGCGAAAAAGTCTTGCACCAGTTTGGAATTCTCTGCAGACTCTGTTGACCTAAAACATAGAGGAGAACAAAACGCATTATGTACTATTCAGTTTAGGCCCCCTTGATTTGCTGAACTCTAATGTTCCTTCACATTGCTACCCAAAACATAGGTCCTATCTATGCAGCCGCGTTTCTTGCAGAAACTTTGGCAACAACCTTGCTTTTGCTTTGGAATCGTTTTGCTTGAATGCATAGGCCCCTGTGTCTCTTTCTTTCGTTTCCATGCATTTCTCATTTTTCCTTTCCTTTCCTTTCCTTTTCTTTTTCTTTTCAGGCAAAATTTGTCAAGGAGTCCTTGAATTTGTGTTCGTAAATGACTTGCGTGCAAGTCGCGACGGCACGCGTGTGCTCGCTTCATGCACTAGTGCTGTCGCGACATACACTAGTGCATTCGCGGCAGGCAATTTTCACGCGTGTTAAGACGGCGCACGGTTCCCGGACTGTACAGTACGATACGTACGAGTAACGTACAGTAAGTACATACATACAGTACACTCTATGCTGTGTCATTTAGAGACAGATATTTGTTATTCAATCAGTAGCTGCGTTTAGATAATTACATAAAAAAACAGCTTGACGACAAATTGTGCAATATGCAATCTTATTACCGTAGTCTTGCATCAAGCATCTCCCTTCCATTCTATGCCTCCAATCTGAATCTCATGGCGCTACGCGTCGCGGAACGTACACACTATAGTATTCCAAAAGCTGAACGGAAAGAATGGCAGCTGTATTAGAAGATTCAGAAATTATTACTAGCCAAGGTGCACATGAGTTACAGTATAATCTGAAGTATAATGAGATCGACGCTTTTGTTTTGTCTCATCTTGTTCGCACATTTCCTTTGTATAGTAGAGCAGTACATACGTAGTATGCATGAACGAAAAATATGGCACTCACTCACGACGATTACATACATACTTACGAAAGGATTTTACACAGTTACTATGTAGGTATAGTCTGGCCAGAGAGAGTTCGCCATGGGACTGAAGTCGTCCTGCGTAGTCTGCATGCACTTCTGCGAAATAGGAGTACACGAAGCACGGGCAGAAATCCGCGTTTGTGAATCTATTTTCGCATCACGACTTGAGTTCCATAGAGAACTCTTAGTGGCTAGACTTTAGTAAAACATAGCCGCCACTGTTAAAATCGGTACTGTACGGTATAGTACGTTACGTACAATCTGTATGTAGAACATACGCTAATACTGCATGCAAAGATCACACTTTCATACCAATGTACGTTCGTTCATAGGTAGGTACATGTACCGTACGTACCGTATGTAATGTACATGGTACACAATGACTATGGTTACAGTGTTACGATGGGATACATATACACGGATACAGCACTGCTTTGTAGCAGTACGTACATGCTTGTTGCGTTTGTGAAATACCTTAGCAAACCTTAGAAACCTTTGTAGCAGTACATACATGCTTGTTGCAAGAAAAACCTTAGCAACAGGCATCCCAAAAATATACCGACCTACGTACACATAACATACTCAAACCAACTTGCCTGTTAGAGGATCCTTTGCCAATGTAAGAGATCCGAGCATCCTTACTAGCAGTCACTATGTATGGTTGCTTGAAATTGAATTAGTTACCATGACATGGCATAGACGACAGGTGTTGAAAAAAGCAGTGCGCGTTCACGTACACACATAACCTAAGGTTCAGAGACGGGTAATCTAGATGAGTTATGTACATTAGTGCGGGGGTTGCTCGTGGCGCTAGTTGTCCTTTTTGTTGAGGAAGGCGCCCATAATGTCGACGGGGACCGGGAACACGATGGTGGAGTTGTGCTCTGCGGCGATGCTGGAGAGCGTCTGCAGATGGCGCAGCTGCAGGGCGACCGGGGACTCTGCGATGACGTCGGCGGCCTCCTTAAGCGCCCGCGACGCCTTCTGCTCGCCCTCGGCCGCCACGACCTTGGCGCGCGCCTCGCGAGCAGCCTCCGCCTCCGCAGCCATCGCGCGCGTGAGCTGCTGCGGCAGGCGAATGTCCTTCACCTCCACTCGCTCCACCTTGATGCCCCAGTGCTCGGTGCCCTCGTCGAGGATGGTCTCGGTGAGCTGGGCGATGGCCTCTCGCTCCGTCAGCATCTCCGTCAGCGTCTTCATCCCGAGCGCGTTACGCAGCGTGGTCTGCGCCAGGAGCTTGGTGGAGTAGATGGCGTCGTCCACGTTGTTGACGCTGGCGATGGGGTCGGAGGTGCGAAAGTAGACGACGGCGTCCACGCTCACCGTCACCGAGTCCTTGGACAGGATCTCCTGCGGCGGAACGGCGTAGGAGACGACGCGGAGGTCGATCTTGCGGTAGGTGTCGATGCAGGGGATGATGAAGACCATGCCGGGTCCGCGCGCCGCGCCGGTCATGAGGCGACCGATGCGGAAGATGACGATGCGCTCGTACTCCTTGATCACCTTGAGACAGAAGCACATGCTGAAGGGGAATGTGAGGATGATGATGAGCCAGCTGAGGATGGTCACCACATAGCCGAACCACGTGCCCACCGTCTCGAAGTCGGGCGGGTTGTCGGCGGAGTGGGTGGAGTGCGTGATCATGGGCTGATGCACGCTGTGCTGTTGCGTCTTCGACGTGCCGCCGCCCTCTTTCATGATGGTGTCCGGAGCGAAGGTCACTTTCTCACCGGCCTGAAACAGCAGCAGCAGCACACGCGTACGTACTGTCCAGTACATGCATGTTATGTACATTCACACTCTTTGGTGGACTTATGTAAAGTATTGCGCTTTGCTTTCACTACATAGTGTATATATATGTACAGGGTGTCCTATAATAAACTCACCGGCTGTTTGTGTCTCTATCTCCACAGTGGGGTGTCATTTTCAAAAGCGGTCTTTTGCAGTTAGTAGCCAAGGCTTCAAAGTTTATGCAAGCAAAATTTCAACTTTCTAGGGCAACAAGAAGTGGCTCAAAACAACTCAGAAAGGCTGACCTCAGAAATCGAGGATTTGCCTAATATTTTACCACAATATAGAGCATATTCTACCATCCAAAAGCAAATACATCTTCAAATCCTGTTCAATATCCCATGAAAGACGCGGCAGAACCAAATGTACTGCGCCATTGTGAAGAAAATTGAAGAAACTCATCCGTGGAGTGCTAACTTCGGCCTTAAAACCCGGGTTTAGCCCCATAGTGAAAAAAACGTGAATTTTTGTGTCCAAAAGTTTGAGCTTTCATAACTTCCTTGATAGAAGGACTACATGGCTGAAATTTTACCTGCATAAACTTTGAAGCCTTAGCTACAAACTACAAAAGAGCGTACTGAAATCGAACGCTCCGCTGATGAATGAGAGGCACAAACATTCGGTGAGTTTATTATGGGACACTCTGTACATTGTACATACCTAGGACCGTTATATATTACTGACGTACAGTACATCCCTTCGTACATATACGGATTTGCGCACATTTTGGATCCTCGTTCTGCTTGTTTCCTATATGTTATCATAGCGAACATATGTATATCTGGGCTCTGAAGCTGGAAGCTGCTGGTCATCTACGTATGCTATACCGTAAAGTTACATCGACCCAGGACAAAATGGGCATGCCATATTACCTGAGCTACAGCGGCAGATCGTTTAGCTGGCTTCAGCTTAGATGTAGCCATAATTTTTACTGTCAATTAAAATACAGCTATGAATATGGATCGATGCAGCTTGCATGTCTCTGCAAGCATCATCACATCGACCATACAATATGTCGTGCTGTAGGTGGCTCGTACCACCCAGCATTATGTTATCGCTCTGAAGTGAAATTCAGTAGTGCTCACCCTGAGAAGACATAAAAAGAAAATGAAAATTCTCTGCTGCTAGCACGATAGCTTTCTACTGTTATGTTAGCAATCATGCTTCGCTCCACTGATAAGGAAAGTGGCGGAATGAAAGAGCGAAAAGAGTGGCTCTCCCTCCCTCTCTCTTAAAAATTTGTCTTTATTCAAGCCCGAGCAGTGCAGTATTATGGAGGAACACAACAGTGAGTGAATATGTAACGACCATATGGGAAAGTTTCAGTGGACCTGTAATTGGCCGGAAATCTTTACAAATGCCTTCAGTTCAGTCGCAAAGCCAAGATTTTTGCTGAGGCCATTGACTTACTTATGTACAGTCTTCACTGACTGTATAACATACACTTTAGAGCAATATGTAGCATTTCGTCTACAAATTGCTCAATTTATGTCCCAAAACTTTCATACCATCATTGCAGATGAGCCTCGGCTTCGAATTTCGGCAACTTTTTTAAGCATCGGTGACCGTCTCATCATAAAGTCAGTGGCGGAAGCATCCTGCCACGTTTCTATTTAGCTAATATGTGCTGCTAATTATTTGTTGTTTCTCAGCGAATGCTCTTTCTTTCTCGATTGAGCTCAAAAAGTACAAATGCACAGCAATGCCTCCCACCAAAACCGCAAGAGCTTGCAAGCTCAAACTTTGCAAGCAAGTGTGGAGATAGATACATCCATCTCCGTTCCGTTGTTAGTTCTGACAACTGACATAAGAGTTCACCCTATTTGAACCATTACCTCCCTTGAGTGTAGTAGATACGTACATACTGAGCTATAGTTTTTGAGCTCAATCGATTTGATATTTTGGTATTCACTAAGAAACAATAATAAATAAGGAAGCAGCAATGCACGTAACAGGATACTTCCGCCCCAGGAGTAGGCTGGTCTTGTTCAGACCAGGGCGTATCCATGATGGATGATAAAATGAGAATGAAACTGCTGATAGATAAACCGTAACTTTTAATGGTGATACAACTTTCTGGTCAGCACACTGATAAATGTTTTCATCTCAAAGAGAAAAGTGAAAAGATCGGAAACTTCTCAGAAAGTTGAAAAGCACTATACTCTTAGCTTAATTTTGGGTTACTGGGTATGTCAACAGGTTAACAAAAGAGGGTGTGAATAATAACAGCCTTTTGTGCCTTCAATTCAGATGCTGAAAGGTGTGAAAGGCAAAGAATCGGCTTTAATTGGCTTTAGCAGCTAATAATTATTACGTATTGTAAAACAGTGCCGCGATGTGTAAACGTACGTAGCTACAGTGTGAGTGTACTACTGTGCAGAAGAATATATTTATAGAAACATCCGGGTTGTTGTAAACCATGGGGACGAATTCCAGCGAATGCCGTGAAACAGTAATCGCATGGACCGTACCTACTGTACATACGTATACAGCAGTCCATGATAGGAAGCAATGTCCCTTTATTTACGATAGGTATACAGTACGTAGGCTACTCTGTCATATGGAATGTACGTATGGAGAATGAATTGAATACGTTTCCATACCATGTTAATCCCAGACGCTCTGTGCAGAAATTATGGAAGCTCAAATGGGCAGCGCAGTTGAAATAATAACTGTCGACGTATTTCATAAAGCCACAATTTCTGTCGCACAAACTTCTCAGCAGTTGAGCCCCAAAACTGTCGAATATGTCAAGTCAAAAATGCAGCAGCAATCACAGTGCCACCAAGCGCATTCTTTGGTGCCACTAGACAGCAGCCGTTTGAAGGTAAAGCCGTAAGGATGACGAACGATCAGTAGTTTTAACTCTGCGAATGTAGCTACTATTAGTACGTAGCTGTATGTTGCGTTGCTGCCGCATGCACGTACGTACAGTACGTAGAAAGTGTAGTGCCACGAAAAGTGAATGAAGATGAAGAAGTTGTGGTTGTAGGTAGTATTTTAAGGTAGCAAAGCTACGTATCTTTCTACTAACTCGTATACGTACAGCACGCTATGTTATCTTGCTCTACAAAGGTTAGTTTAGTTAGTAGATATCTCGTTAAAGTCTGGCGAATACATGTACAGAACGGTTGGTTATTATGACGGACCAACCTTCCGGTGTGCTTCTACGAACATTACATTTTTATTATGCTATTGCGTGAGTGGCAAAATGGAGAAATGGGCTGCTCTATCCCGCTTCCAACCGTTTAAGGCGCGCGCGGATATTGTCAAGGACAGTAGTGACAGTTTCAAGAAAACGCTCGCGACAGCGGTTTATCTCCTGCTGCAGGCACTTTCTGAGCCGCAGTTATATCGTTATATTATTATGTAGTAACTCTCTCCTTTTGCACCAAACGCAATAGGCGATGTGGAGGATGGATAGGAATAATCACACCATCCGAGGAGCGCAATAATATTACCGGACTTTCCTCAGCCTCAGCTCACTTCTCTCTTTCGCCACTTTTAGTGTTATTATTATTATTGTATTCTTCTGAAGCCTGTTCGTTCGATCGCGTGCAGTGCGCTAAACGGGTGCGAGTGTTGGTGGCGGCTAGATTACGAGTTAGCACGGCACGGAATACCGAGGGGAACAAAGTCGGTGCAGCAGCTACTTAGCTCATGAAGCGGAGAATTTCACGGTTGGAAGGAGCGGAGCGGAGTTACAGTAGCAGCGAAAATATATAATTCTGCTTAGTTTTGCTTCTGCAGAATTATATATTTTTGGTAGCAGCGAGCGAGGCGCTGTCCAACAAAGCGAGAAGGAACAACGAAAGTTCCCGCCGCTGTTGTTCCCTTCCGTCGACCGGCTTCTGCCTGCAATTCCCTTGACGCCGACGTTGCCGTTTGTTCGTCTGTCACGATAGCTACTGGTGCCCTGACTACTGCCGCGCCAGTTCGATCTCAATCCCAAGTCGACGTATGTACTCAAATCTGGGAGCGATACGGTAAAGACGGACCCGGCCGAGTTCTAGCCCGTATCGTAACAGGCAAATGCGTGAGGCAACCAAACTACAGTTTTGACGAATAGACGCACAGAAGAAGGAAGAAACGCAAAAATCTCAAACACTGCCGTCTTGGCCGTTATGAGACAAATTGCCTCTTCGGGTACGTATCGGTTTATTTTGCATACGGAAAGCGAGATAAGAACTGAACGGTGCTGCTGAAGAATTGGAAGGATTCTCGGCGCTATTTTCTCCTTCGAGTAGATAACTGCCGCTGTATGCCAGAAATTTGCAGAGTGGGTGGGCGAGAGCAAAAACGAAATGGGGAATACAAGATTACGATCCGCTAAAGTACAGTAGAGGTAGGTACACTGTGGACCTCGTTTACGTACATGTACGTCTAGACTAGGCAGGCCTGTATAAGGCAGGCAATCACGGTTGTATATCCAGCTACTCTGTTTTCAGGTCGTCGAAGAAGCAAAAAGCACAGATCATGATCATGCCTGTGCAAATTCCCGCCAGTATGCGACAGTACATACGGATTACGTACCTATGTATGTATACGTTCACTGCTTAACAGTATCACATGCCTCTGTACGTACGCATTCGTTCATGTTTTATTTGATAAAGCTCAGCAGCTTATGTACCATATGTGCGTCTGCCCTCCCTTGCTGCATACAAATTATACTTGTGCACCTCAGCTAGCTTGTGCCTCCTCCACAGAACCGAAAACGAAATAAAATGATCCAAAAACCAACTTACTTATGATCTGATGAGGAGTCGACGACGGCAGCAGCCAAGCGGCGGCAGCTTCTAGTTCTTGATTAGCTTGATTTTATGCTGATCCAGTGGGCGGGTCCTGCGTCGCTACTTTTCCCTTCTTGCTTGGGCGTATTGACTACGCCCTGTTTCTTCGTTTTTCCTGACTGTCTTTCCTTCCTTCGATGCAGTGTCGCGTCGAAACAGTGAAGCTTGACGATGTAAGCAAGCGCTATTTCGGGACCGGATAGCTTGTATAGTATGGGAGTTCGTTAGTCCAGGCCTGAAGCAGTCCCTTGATCATGTAATGCAGGCAGAAGGAATGAAAAACCAACCCGAACGCCGCTTATGATGCGGCGGTTTAGCTGGCTAGTTGGGGGTGGAGTTGTACGAATTGCTTACAACAGCAGCTGGAGGAAGGAGCATTGAAGGATCGGGTCTGCAAAAAAGGCCAAACGAAAACAGATTACTAGCAAACCCGAGTGACAACGCTCACATGTACGTACCCTACATATTACGTAGTATGAGGTGATTAGCAGTCGGGGCCAAAACCAGAGACAGCTTGAGGGGACCTTACCGGTTTGCACATGTCACGGAATACTGTAATGCCGCGTTTATAACCCCCTCGAATATAACCCCCCTCGTATATAACCCCCTAATCGGCCACTAAGCTCATTTGCCCTCGAATATAACCCCCTATCATAAACCGCGAACGACAGTACAAAAGCAACGTTTTTGCATAGAAAACGCGAATAGAACACCGTTTTACTTCGTTTCACTGCAAAAAACAGTGCATCTGACAGCTTTCCTTACACTATCAACCTGATGAACAAAAGTATGGCTCCTTGAAAAGGGCTATTAATGGCAATTTCTGAGACCGATGTTATGCGTCAGTTTTCTCCAGATTTCAGGTTATTGCTTCAGAAAACACCCCAAATAAGGTCAAAAATGAGCTCAGGAGGTCAAAAAACCCCATATTGGGCGCTGTTGGAAAATGCCTTCGTATATAACCCCACCCCGTGTATAACCCCTCCCCGTATATAACCCCCCTAATCGGCCACTAACGTTTTATTAACCCCCGGGGGTTATAAACGAGGCATTACAGTAGTGGAATACTACGTACAATACAGTAGTTTCTTAGTCGAGGCTTTTAGTATTTCGATAGCCTCTGGGCACACTGTGGGCAGTAAAACAATGTGTACGGTACGTATATGTAGAGGATTGCGTGACCAATTGGGATGCCTGCCTACCTACAAAAATATGTACGTTCTTTTTACATACACATACAGTACGTACCTACTACGAAGCAGATCCCCTTCAAAAATGTACCGTATTGGACGTTACTTTTGAGCACTATTTTCAGTGGTGGTCTCAAACCCTGAAAGTGAGTTTTAGCAGCAAGAGTCTGCTTACTTTTTGTTGAACACTGTCGGAGATATTTCTTGAAAGGAGCAATAATTTTGACGAGTCCTTCCTCGGTGATATAATCTCATTAACCGGATCTTAAATCCGGCGGGGAGAAGAAGCGGCGATAGTAAACGACGCTAATCCCGGTGAAACGGTGCTCTCACTCAAACTGCTCACTGAGTTTACATCTGAAGAAAAATCGCCAGTATGCGCATACTTATTTTGAAAACAAAATGTGGAAAGCAAGAAAAGTTTTGTGCAAATGACGCAAAAGGGCCACCTACCATATATAAAAAAGGAAAAGAAAAGGAGGAGAAAACCAAGGGAGGCCACAGACCAAGAACCAAAAAAAAAAAAAAAAAAACAAAAAAAAAAACAAAAACACCCCAAAAAAAAACAAAAAAAAAAACCCCCCCCCCAAACCCCCAAACATATTATATTGGATAGAGGAGCTTCGCAAAGCAACGACGAAACTGTGGGATCGTCTCTTTTCAACTTGTATGTGCGTGCATGACGTGTTTACAAAAGAAGAAGGGTACTATGTATGGTACGTACGTACTAGAGCGCGGGCAGCAGTGAATATTTAGGCCCAAATCGCGTCAATTTCAATCTAATGGAAATGCTCCAGTCAACTCCCATCGGATTTGACTTTGTAACCACAAGCAGGCCCCGAAAGCTAAAATACTAGCCATAGCTGCAGCTACGATATGTATATGTATGTAATCACGAAGAAAACATTCGTATGGTTACTATACTGGAATAGTTTGGTATGGCTACATACAGTACATACTGGAGTGGTGTACTCAATTAGTTGGATAAGGAGCGCTGAACTGTTGCTGTAGTCATACACGTAATAGTACTTGTGCCATATAGGTACACTGTACTGTTGATGCCTATGTACATAACATAACATACACCAAGCTGTAATATGTCACGGGAAAGACAAATCGGTACTGTAAGCTCGTTTCATGTCAGGGTTTCACCACCAACGCGAAGCCTGGGAAGCACTAATATCGGAGAAAGTAATAATGTAATAATATCCCATGGCCATGATAGTACCCACTACCCATGATAGATTGCAAACAGTCCGACGGTCTCATCAGGCAAAAAGATACGGATATGGTGTGGCATCGCATGTGCGGTTCGTTCAACTTGGGAGGTTCGGACCGAATTAGCGGTACATGACAATTTGTTATACACAGAAAACGGCGGCTCGGCGCCTGCTGCGCAGCTGCAAACGACACAAGGAGCAGTTAAACTTGACGCATAACCTTTTGATAAAAAAACTTACGTAAGCTGCTCTAAATTTTTCAAGAATCCAAAAGGCATGGCGAGGCGATTAGCGCTCTCAGCTCGTAGAGAAGAAGCTGCCTGCCGCTTCGCGCCTGAAGAATTTGGGGCGCTGGGAACAAAACACCGCGTTTTATACTGCCGCAAACCGTACGTATACATTACGTTACTTTGTAGGGTACTGTGGGGTAAACCCAGACACTATAAGTACGTATATCTCAGCAACCATACGACCGATTGAGACAAGTATTCTACCAATCCATTCCTTGAACTCTCCTCCTTCAAATGAGCTTTCATGATCATCATTTGCTGAAGCGGCCAAGTTCAGAAAAGCTTTAGGTGTCCAGGTTTACCCCGTGTCCGGGTTTACCCCATAGTACCCTATATCGTGGTAGCACCAACGGTATGTACGTACAGTATAAGAATGGACTAGTACAGGGGAGACTTGAAGAGGGACTTCTTTCTTTACACTTTTGAAAATCCGCGGTCTGAAGAGCGAAGCTTCTAAGCTTGCTTCTGTTCTCTTAACTTCTACATGGAGGTGGAGAGCTATTCTGATGATGTGTAAAGCTCAGATTGAAAACAGCTGACTTCACAGCTTCAAAAGGAGCAGCTTCGTCCCCTTGTTTCCACTGCAAAATGTGCACACCACTTTTGCTCTGCCAACAACATTATGTACCCTTACGAATGAGTACGTATGTAATGTACAGGCTGTTTCATTTGTTATGTCACCTCAAAAATGCTAATAACTTCTGTTTTAATGAAGGGAATCCAACCAAACTTTATTTATTAGAATCCTGAAAATTTAGGAAACGAGCATGCAAAATTTCATGGCTGAATCAAAAGTACGAAGGGAATTATGTAGCCTCAAACATTGGGGTCAAAATCGGCAGTGGCGTGAAAAGCGCTCGATTTTCGAAGTCCACATGGGAGAATATGTGCTGTTCCCCTCCATTCAAGCATCTATTCGGATCTTCTGCAGCTTACAATGCCTAAAAATTGAGGGAACATTGCCACCATCCCTATGAACATGTTTGAAAAGAGTATTTTCCAGAGTTTTGAAGATGGCTGCACAAGTGCTAAAGAGCAGAGGCGGGCACTGCGAAAAATAGGACCTGAAATGGCGTCACTTGTTTCTTCGTTAATAGTGCAAAGTACGTTAATGAAATTTTGCACGCTTGTTTCCTAAATTTTCAGGATTCAAATAAAAAAAATTTGGTTGAAATTCCTTCATTAAAACAGAAGTTATTAGCATTTTTGAGGTGACATAACAAATGAAACAGCCTGTACATACTGTACGTACGTCGTGTATTGTATTACTATACTATACGTACATATTTTACTGTGTGCACGTGTAGCTTAAATACTGCTAAGAGATGCTAGGACAAGAGAACTACATACATACAGCTTACATACTGTGGTTACCTATGTAACCTACCGGCTGTCTGCATCTGCATGAACCCAAAGAATTTACAACGTAGGCTACACCTGCTGTGTATGTACATACAGATATGCCTTACGTTTATGTACGTTGACATACAGTACGTAAATAGGCTTTGAACAAATGTAATTTAATAATAATCCAAACGCTATTTCAATTCAATAGAGCATGTTCTGTACCTGAGCTTTTACGAAGCGCGTTTAGTACGGTGGTGTATGTCTGTCCGTACGCCATCTACAGGAAATATCGCGTACCTACCTACCATTATTCCCTTCGTTGGAAGACGTTGAGTAGGTTAGAAAGCTGTGTATGTAATGTCATATCAAAAAATTGTGGAGCGACAGCAAAAAAGTTAGACCTGCGACATAAAAAGCCACAAATAGCATGAAACTAATCCTGGTACGGTAGCAAACAGCAGTTACTACTGCACTGCATACACACGCAGTCATGCTCATAACCACTTAGAATAAGCCGAGGAACACACAAGATGAAGTACAGTATGTACAGATGTATATGTGCATGCAGTACATGACATGGAGAGGCAAAAGGGGAGTAAAAGCTAAAGCCTCTTTTCAGACTTGCTTACTGCTCGGTTCTGCTTTAGTGATTTCTTGGCGAAATTATTGAAAAATCGATGGTCGACTGAGCTGCCCGGATCCCGGAGGCTCTTGCTTCTGGTGTGGTTTTCTCTTTATTCAATGCAGTAAATGCATGAGACAAGAACTGGAGAGCTGTGAAAAACCGTAAAGCGTCCTCCTTTTGAAAATCCAATCAAACTCTTTCCTCCTTCCAGCAAGCTTCATCTTCCACTGGAGCACTCAACTACGTACAAAACAGCTATTCATCCGTCCATCCACGGATGCACACAGATACAGAAGCGACGCCTCAAGCGATTACGTACGTACAGTTGTCTTTCCGTACAAAAACTGTACTCCGTCCGATAGGAATGCGCACCCAAAGACGTACAGTACATAGCACATACCATAGGAGACACGGGTAATACAATACATGATTGTGTGTAGCGCAGTGAGAAATGTGTGACAAAAAGAGAACAAAAATATTTCGACGAGTTTTCCGAATACTATACGTTTACTGTAATTGAAAATAAGCATGTTTTGTTCGCCGGAAACTTTATTGGAGGTTCTGTTTATTATTATTTACCGTGAGAGAAGGGGAGGGAAAAGGGAATCCGAAGCCAAGAAAAACGTACACAGCACAGCACAAATATGTACATACGAGCATACGTAATGTTGATGACATATTGAAAGAAAATAACGAACGCAGCTATAGCTGTGTTAGCGTCATGCTACTGAAGCTTGACATTTCTAGAGCACATACATATGTCGATCTGTGGCAAAACACCAGTCGGCTATAGCCAGTCACAGCAGAGCAGAGCCGCCTATATGCTATCGATTGAAAGTTTGCTGGCACTAATTATACTACATCCAATCGGCTAGCCTAATACGTATACGTTGAAAGAGGGAGGGGAGAAGAGAGGACTCTCTCTCTCTGTCCTCCGTCTTCGTCTAGTCATCCTCCTGTTTTGAAAGCTGAAACGGGTAGGGTAAGGGTACCATGGGGTAAACCCGGTCATTGGAAAATCCGGCCACCTGAGTTATTCAGAGCTGCATTTCTCAGCAACCAATGGACCGCTTTGAGACACGCATGATATCAATCGATTCCGTGAACTCTCCCCTTTTAAATGAGCTATTTGGTTCATCGTTTGCTGAAACAGCAAGTTCTAGGGAGCGTAGGTGGCCGGGTTTACCTTATGGCCGGTTTTACCCCACAGTACCCTACGTATACCTACTACACTACACAAAATATGTATGTACTTACGTACGTACCGTGCGTATCCGTATTAGAAGACCTCCGGGTTGTCAATTGTCGCCGAGTCCGTGGATGTCCATGTTTTCGCTTAGAGTAAATTAATGTACAATACCCATACGTATAGCGTTTGTAAAGCACGAAGGGATAACACGCGTATCTTTCCAGCTAATGGATTATTTAGCTGGCACATGCAGTGGATGGATGGCACAAGCCGGGGCAGAAATATGGCGCGTGTGCTCGCTTGAAGTTACGTAAAACACGTCGGCCACGCAGGCAGGCGGGCGAGGGTTTCAGTGGTGGGTGGCGCCTGTTCGCGTCCCGTCGCTTTGGATTGGCTGGAGCCGAGAAGGAGCCCGATTGCAATGCATGAGCGAGGGGAGGGAGGAAGAGAGTTAAAGTGAGAGAACTCGTTCTCTGAGCATGTCCCCGTACGTACTGTATACGTACACTTGCGGGTGGTAATACGTATGCTAGTACGTTATTTATTAGCGTACATGCTTACTAGCTACATACGTACATATGTCACTATTAGGCATTGCCACGTGCAATGTCCCAATGGTTCACTACATAGAGGGTTTAGTACGCTGTCGTAATAATGGACAGGAGAGCGACACGAAAAAATGCGACAGAGGGTGAAGGCTTGATGGATAAAGATAAATATAAATATGGCAGTGGCTGGATAGGCGATAAATACTGATAAATATTGGCTGGCAGTGAGAGTGCATGCTGAGGCGAGAAAACGGAGACGGAAGAGACTGGGAATGATGCAACTGCGGAAGTCTGCTGCACCTGGGCCAACCCTCACCCATGTATGTACATACAGTACATAGTGTAGGGACACATTCCATGATGGCAGCAGGCTGATAATGTTTATCATATATGTACAACACACTGGAACATAGATCGTGCATTTACACCTCAGTCTTACACACACAACGACCTGCGATCAAAACTTAGTCACACGGGGAATCGCAGAACAAAAGCATCTACGACACATACTATACCTACGTACAGTGTAACAATTATTTAGTTCTCCAAGCCAATACTTTTAGCACCGAAGGCACACTTTCTACACTGTGTGCGTGCGTACTACAATGCTTTATCGACCTGGTACGTACTACATGCCTGGTGCACGTACCCTATGTACAATACGTACGTAACGCCATTTCACTGTGCCACATTACGTTCAGTCGCTGTCCATGATTGGGTTGGGTATGCACATAAACCCTCCTCAAATTCTAATCAGCAAAGAAAAGACAACAGATTAGATACAGATAACATACATACATGTAGGCCTAGCTAGAATCGCCGAGCAGATCGCTGAGCTGTCGCAGGGTGTCGCTGGTCGGCAGCGCCAGACTTTGCTCTCTGCCATTCGCCCCACTCGGCGGCCCGCTCTCCACCTGCAGAAGCGGATGCGGATGCGGATGAACGGGAGCATGCGCAGGTGCAGCCGCGGAAGAGGCGGCGAAGAAGGGAGGAGGGGGAGCCGGCATGAACATTCCACCACCGCCGCCGGAACGACCAGCTCCGCCGCCCATCACCAAGTTCTCCAGCATCGCCACTGGGATCGGAAAGACGATGGTCGAGTTGTGCTCGCCTACATAATACCAGTACGTACACTGGGTGGTACCTATGTTGTGTGTGTACCAGTATTGTGTAATGCTCAAATTTCGTTATACTGTACAACCAAAAATGTTTTTGGTACAACATTGATTGAACAAGACATGAACACCAACCAACCAACCAGCCCTCACTCAAACAACAACCTTGACCGTTTGGTCGGTGGAGTGGGATGGAAAATGGAATGGTGCAGGGTGTGTATGTTATTGTAACGGTATAGGCCTACTATATGTTATTGAGAGAGAAGAAGATGTGCGTTCGATTTCGTCGGTCACTCTGCTAGCTGCACTCCCTTTTAGGACCTTCTTTCTTCATGGCCAAGAAATATCGGATTTCTCTGTCGTCGGTTAACCCGATATCGAATATACAACCCGATATCGAATATAACCCGAGCAAATTGGTCGACTTTGAATTTTAGTATTTTGTATAACCCGATAATCACCTAGCGCCAAATGCTCTAAAAAGTTGTTTTACGCTGAAATAAGCAAGTATGGAATATACCCCGATATTTTGTATAACCCGATATCTAGTATACCCCGAGCAAATTGGTCGACTTTGTTTGTATAACCCGATCGGGTAATACACCAAACTTTACAGTATGTGCAGTACCTACATACATACCTACCTACCTGCGATACTGTTGAGTGTCTGCAGATATCTGAGTTGCATGGCGGCCGGACTCTGCAGCAGGATGTCGGAGGCGTCTTTGAGGGAGAGACTCGCCTGCTCCTCTCCCTGCGCTGCGATGATCTTCGCCTTGGCCTCTCGAGACGCCTCCGCCTCCGCCGCCATCGCTCTGGTCAGCTGGGGCGGCAGCCGGATGTCCTTCACCTCGAGGCGCTCCACGCGAATTCCCCACGGCTCCGTTCCCTCGTCCAGCACTTCCTGCGTTGTCGAAGCGATACTCTCCCGATCTGCAGTACAACATACATAGGCTACTGTGGGGTAAACCCGGAAACGGGGGTAAACCCGGACACTTACTTAGTATAATATCTCAGCAAACGTACGACCGATTGAGACAAATATTCTACCAATCGATTCCTTGAACTCTCTTTCAAATGAGCTACCATGTTCATCATTTGCTGAAGCGGCAAGTTCAGAAAAGCGTAGGTGTCCGGGTTTACCCCTTAGTACCCTACTGTACATAATCGGCAATTTTTTCCTGGGGAACGCCTCAGCGTTAATTTTGTGCAAAAAACGTCAATATGTTTTCCATATCTCATGCCGTACCCTACTCTCAGAACCCATTTTGCGATGGAAGCGCCAAACATTTGCGATTTTTTCGCCAAATGCTTTTGCGCGTTTCGGTCAGGACACTACTTTTGCGATTTTTCACCAAATCTTTTGCGCCATAAAACGGGCCAAATTGTACCGCCAATATTTTGCGATGAAAAGCCAGCTTCAGTTGGCACCGTTAATATTGCCAAATAATTTGCGTTAGCAATGTGCATCGTCAATTCATTTGCGTTGCCTCTCTCCATTTATTACCACTGTCCATTTATTATCACTGTCCATTTATTACCACTATGACCAACAGTACACAACACACGGTCACCATCATAGCAATAGCACTATAACTGATCAAACCAACGTTTGCACTGTACAGCTGTATAATAATATATCACATCACGATCACATACATACCCTAGACATGCATCAGATGGTCAACCCTCGAACATCAAAGCTCAGTAGCACACGACAACATAAACGCTATTTACGGCATCAAGGCATTTTCTACACATACAAAAATATGTAAACGTATGCAAAATCAGTGATCTCAAAAGTAATGGCTCTACTGGAGCATATTTTGCACTTGGAAAAGTAAGCGTTGGTCGATCGATACCACTGCAGAATACATGCATTCATTGCGACCGTGGCTGCACATCAGGAAGCCAGGAATGCTTACAATGCCGCAGGCACTATATCAAATAGTCAGCCTTAGTCAGTTCCAGATCAATTCCATCACCTAATATTGCCCTTTCGCACAGGTCGGATAGTCCAAATGGGGCGGAGGCAAAATGGCCACAGGTTGAGGCGTTTGAAGATGCAGGACCGACTCCAGTTGGTGCCTCCTTGACTTCCGTTTCAATAGATCCGCAATCGATCCAAATATCACAGCTGATCACACTGGTCTGCTTCAAAATTCGTCCACTCTTCACTTCGCAAGAATTATTTGTTCCAAAATCTCGAGGGCTGTTAAAAATTCGCCAATATATCGGTGACTGCTCGCCGAATGTTCCTTTTGGCACCACAAACAATTTAGGTAAATGCAATCTGCGTCGCCTGGCAAAATTCAAAATAATTCAAAAGCAATCGCACCATAAAGCAACGCTACTCAAGCTGCTGGCGACGTCGAGGCCTCTAATGCTCTAATGTTACACGCTTTCCGCTTTATCGATCGATTTATTTCTTTGGGAATCAGCACCATCGCCAAAAATTTGCGCTTTCTGATTTTGACCATTGCACCTTCGCCAATTAATTTGCGCTTTGCCTACCCTCGCCAATTTACGCTTCTTGAAAACGCAAATATTTTGCGTTTTGTCGCCAATAAAAGTGCGCTAAGACCCATCGCCAATCACTTTGGCGTACCCCGATCGCAAAAGAGGCTCTGAGAGTACTAATGTGTACCCTAATGTACTCTATTGTTTCCTAATAGAAGGTACGTGCACAGCACAGGAAGCAAGCCAGGTTTACTGCCTGCGGCGTAAAGTATAGAGAGGTTCCGTTTACCGTACACATCTCACCCATGCCGTGTAAATTGTACCAAAATGAGTTTACCCATGCGCGTCATCACTCGAGAGTTATGTTATACATAAGCGCGGAAACCCCCGGAGTAGGTATAGTTTGGGACACTTTTGTGTAGTGTTGTTGTTCTTCTAGTATCTAAAGCTATATACAGTACCTACCTGAGGCATGGACATCAAAGCATGTTCCAAAAATAATCTTGGATTAGCTCTGGCTAAATCATCGGGCGAACTCTTTTTGTAGACTAAATGTAAGATCTTGAGGTGTCCAGCACTGATGTCAGAGTAAAATTTACCGGTACTTTACCCGGGTAAAATGGCCAATTTTGGGCAGGGTAAATTTACTTTACTTTACCCGATGAAATGGCTTATCGGGTAAGGTTTACCGGTACCCGGCAGTGTGGACGCTTACCCGGGTAAAAATGCTGAAACTGCAGGTAAGTATTAGCCATACTTACCCGATTTATTCGGCCCATACTTACTAGTACTTACTCGGGTAAACGCACCCAGGTAATGCTTGTCCGTCTGGACAGACAGATTAGCACTGCGTGCCTGCGTGGATCAATTTCTGGTCAGGCAACATACATAGTAAACGTACCAAATAAATACCTCGTAGTACGTACCTTCTAGTACAGGTACTGTACAGTACGTACAACATATACACGACCCAACGTGATTTATGGCATATATTACGTATGTACATGTTTGTATGGGCTCATGCCACAACCTATTTCATAGTAAAAATCCCCTATACATATGTACTTACCGTATTTTTGGGTGTATAGCCCCATGGGGGTATACAAAAATTGAGAGGTCCAATGGGGGGTTATACACTAGGGGGGATATACAATGGGTGGGGATATACATAGGACAAAATTTATGTTTATGAGAGGTGTGTAGAGGCATGTTTTTGAGGTCAAAAGTATGTGTTTTAGGGCATAATCGCGGTTAAAACAGGGTTATTCTAGTACAAGACATGCTCAGCTAAGCTTATAGGCATAGTAGCTTGGTGTAGGAGTAGCTATAGCTAGCTTATTACCAGCTGGGTAGGTAGGTCAGGTGCCTTACAGTACATGGGGGGTTATACACCAGGGGGGGATATACAATGGACAAAATTTATGTTTTGCCAATGGGGGGTTATACACTAGGGGGGATATACAATAGGGGGGATATACACCCAAAAATACGGTACTCGATTTTACCCGGGTAAAATGCCTAATAAGGGTTTACTTTACCCGTTTTGACAAGGGCCGGGTAAACTTACCTTACTTTACCCAGGATAGGGCATACATTGTACCCGGGTAATTTACTTTACTTTACCCGTTTTTATTGAAGACCGAGTTGACATCAGTGGTGTCCACTGTCCAGGTATGGTTGCTGTTTTCAGAAAGTCAAAGATTATGTACAGTGCTCGTTCGAGCTCGCCACGCATCGGATTTGAGGGCAAATAAGCTGCTTGTTGAAGAAGAAGTGATGTACAGTATTACTTTATTCGTGGTAATCATGAATCGCCTTTCTCCAGAGAGCTGATTAACCGAACTTAAAGACGTAAAAACCTTTCGCACCATCAGTACGTATACTGACTGTGACTGTCTATCCGATTTTCATGATAAATAAAAGTCTGTCCTGCTTTGGAAATTTTTCATTAGCAAATTAAATAAGTGTGTAAATAAGCTGGGTGTCGAGGTCCGCTCATTCAGATTACTGTACTTGCCACCGCGTATCGTTGGCTACAGCTTATTTCCCTCCCATTCATTTTTGCATTTATTATTTTCTTTCCAAAATATAAAACCAAATGAACGCCAGCGAAACGGAGGTGGACGCTGATTGGTTGAAGCAGATCGATCGCCAGTTGGGCGTCTACAGCCTGATTCCGCTGTGCGTCGGCGGCGTCCTCTGCAATGCGGTTCTGCTTCGTCTCAGTTTCTTGCCGGTAGTCCGTCAAATGAGTACCTTCAAGTATGTGATCATCAATCTGGCCCTAATGGACCTGGTTGCAGCGCTATTCGGCGGAGGTTTGCCGCAGATTATCAGGTACCTAGTAAGTCGTACAGTAGGGTACTGTGGGATAAACCCGGACACGGGGGTAAACCCGGACACCTAGAATATCTCAGCAAGCAGTAGTAGCAACATAATTGTACCTATGTATACAATTATGTACAGCGCAACTCATTCCACTGCAATCACTTGTGCTGGCGCCTAACTTTCAGCCTCAGTCAGTCGAATCAGGCGGCTTCGTCTCTTTTCGGATCAACTTCCGTCTTCTGTCGTGTGTTCGGCATGATCTTCCTGCACACGACCTTCGGCCAGATGTACAGCGTGCTCGTGCTGGCCTACAACCGCTTCCTTCGCCTCACCAACGCTGGCAAATACCAGCGCCTGTTCGGCAGTCACCGCTCCGCGCTTCTCTGGTGTCTCGCCTGCTTCTGTCTGCCGCTGCTTCTGCCCGGCGCCCCTTTCTTACTGCGCGGAGGAGGATCGAAGAGCAGCAGCGGCCGATGCTTCGTCGGTACCAAAAGCAATAGTGACGGGGAATTCGGCCTACGCATGTACAAGGTGGGCTTAGCGAGGGACCGTTCGCATATGCACGCACTTACGGTACCTACACACGCGGTAGGGTGCTGTATAGTTGAGGGTATTCGTATGTACGCCATGGATCGTGCTTCGGGAAATGCTGGATGGGTTTGTGGTCGTCTGTTTTGTGATGGACCCACATGGCTACATGTACAAAGTATGGCGCTTGCGTGCACACCTTCTAATACCTTATGTGGCGCCAAAAAACGGTCCACTTTTTAGAAGGTGTCCGCGCTTTCGCCGTACTTTGCGCAGCGACGTGGACCGCTTTGTACTGTAGGTCCATCACAAAACAGAGGTTTGTACAAACCTATCCGGCATTTCCCGAATCCCGATTCGGAGCGTAAATGACTAAGATGTTATTTATCTCTTTTGCTGTTGCGCCATCTCTGATGTAAGCTAGTACTGTACCTATCGCACGGCACGACTATACGTAACCCTGTGTCTTTAAAATGCGGATGGTCCCTTATTGTTGATGAGCCTTGCGAACTGCGGCTGTTTCTTGTGCATGCTGGTGATTCATGGTCGAATTAGCTGGATACTGCGTCAACAAAGTCGATCTCTGCAGGTGCAGGCGCCCCCGGGTGGGCGCTTTGCGGCGGCGCGACGACTGCGTGAAAATCGACGCGTACAGAAGCTTCTGCTGGCCGAATGCCTACCGCATATCTTAGAGTCGGGTTCTCCGCCACTCCAACCCCTGTACATACAGTGGAATAATGCGACGTACATACTAATAGTCAAGTTTTCGCTAAAATAGAAGTGCAAAGAAGCCGATTTGAGAAAAAATAATCTACAAAGCGATTGGATAATAAATACCATAGCACATCAAATTGCTGAGCGTTTACCCCTACACGTACATACCGTAATGGTGGATTGACGGAGAATACGACTCCTTAGTCAAACTTCCGGTGTTCGTAATCTACGGGATTGCGGCCTCTTTGGGCGTGGGCAGCGTCCTGCGCATTCACAACGCTCCTTTCGTCGCCAATGTGACCAGTTTCACGCTGCAGCTCAGCTGGATCTTGAATCCTGTCGTCACCCTCATCATCATCAAGCCCTATCATCAGGCCTTTAACAGCTGGTTCCCCTACTGCACCCAAGGCAGTTCGACGACGACTGCTGCAGTTATTCCGATACAGCAGCAGCAGCAGCAGGCCAGCCCCAACACCCCCATGTCTGCACCTCCGATGACTTGTTGATGAATTTACATATCCCATGATTCGGAACACAGTCCCAGCAAAACAGCTGCGACCATGTACAGCTGCACACGAGAATACTGTTTGTTTCCATGACGTTTTTTTGTTTGAAATCCATTCATATTTTGTTTTTAGGCCCAACAGGCTCAAGTAGTATTGGGGCCAAAGATGGCAGGGCCCCAACCGCCTGGCTGAGTACTGAGTAGGCCTCGTTTACCCTGTGCTGTGCAGTGATGTGATACGGCAGTGGGATTTTGTACTGTGCCTGCCTACTGTACAATGTGTACACACTATTCTGTCCTGTATGGACTGTGCATTTGTGTGCTCAATTTAACGGTATTGTACCTGAGAGCATTTCCGACAAGGTTTTAGTGCCGAGAACGTTGCGTAGCGTGGTCTGCGTGAGTAGCTTGGTGCTGTGAAAGGCGTCGTTCACGTTGGTGACGGAAGCGATGGGGTCTTCGACGCGAAAGTACACGACGGCGTCCACGGACACGGTGACGGAATCCTTGGACAGGATCTCCTGCGGCGGCACATCGTAGGAGACCACGCGCAGATCGATAGACTGGTAGCTGTCCACGCAAGGAACGATGAAGAACAGACCCGGACCGCGAGCCGGACCCGACAGCAGCTTGCCCAATCGAAAGATCACGGCCCGTTCATACTCTTGCACCACCTAGTACATTATGCATACATACACAATCTCCACTAAACAATACGAACAATCATGGTTACCATCACATGCAGCATACTACTTGTTTCATCCTGTTCTTCAGTGTGTTGAAGAGCGCTTCTCTGGAAATGCACCTTAGGTACCTTTTTATGGTCCAGCAGCCATTTTCCAAACATATTGAGCCTTCCGCATTACATTGCTGACCAGTTTGCAATCTAACCCCTCCTGTATGCTGAGATACGGCTGCTGGTAGGCCCAATTTTCCCCCCACTTGCCCGCCACTTTTTTCAAAAATTCTTAGCATCATTCTACTCCATTTTCTTCGCAGATTTCGGTTTGGGGCATGCCCCTTCGATATTTTGATGAATATGGCGTGATATAGTCCAAAACGCGGTAATTTTGGCTAATTTGATCATTTTCGTCAATTTTTATGGTGTTTTCATCAAAATATCGAAGGGGCATGCCCCAAACCGAAATCTGCGAAGAAAATGGAGTAGAATGATGCTAAGAATTTTTGAAAAAAGTGGCGGGCAAGTGGGGGGAAAATTGGGCCTACCAGCAGCCGTATCTCAGCATACAGGAGGGGTTAGATTGCAAACTGGTCAGCAATGTAATGCGGAAGTCCCAATATGTTTGGAAAATGGCTGCTGGACCATAAAAAGGTACCTAAGGTGCATTTCCAGAGAAGCGCTCTTCAACACACTGAAGAACAGGATAAAACAAGTAGTAGAAAGGAAAGCATTGAGCACTTTCAAACCGTTTACTGTGTGTAGGGGATTAGGTACTCTACTGTAAGTAAGATAGTACCAGCATGCCCAACGTGGGATACGTACTGTAACAATCTATGTATACATACGATCCGTAAGAGGCGGAGCAAATACGGCAAGTTGGGTTTGTGGGGTGCTCAAACTTGTCTTGGAGTCGGCTACACGTATGTACAGTACAATTGTGTATTGTGTGTACGTTACGTACCAACCAACCCGCCAATGATCTGAGAGAGATCCGACGCATGCCATACTGTATACGTGTACAGTACATACTAAAAGTACTTATTCTTCACCTTGATGCAGAAGATGAGTGAAAGTGGGAAGGCGAAGATGATGACCAGGTAGCTGGAGACGATTAGGAGCAAGCCCAGCACGTTGTTGAGGATGGAGTGCGTCACCTCCGCCTGCTTCCCTTTGGTAGCCGGTCGTTTGCGGTAGGCGGTTGGCTTGCTCGCTGCCGAAGGCGCCGCTTCCTGATGCCCGCTTTCACATTGGACGCCCGACCGCCGACCTTGGCGGGCAAAATGGCCAATCGTGGCCGGAACTTCGACATAGGGTACTCTACTTACTGTGGGGTAAACCCGGACACCTAAGCTTTTCTGAACTTGCCGCTTCAGCAAATGATGAACATGGCAGCTTCATTGGAAACAGGAGAGTTCGAGGAATCGATTGGTAAGAATACTTGTCTCAATTGGTCGTACCGTATGGTTGCTGAGATATAGCCTACATACGTATACTAGGTGTCTGTGTTTACCCCCATATCCGGGTTTACCCCACAGTACCCTACTACGTGCATACTTAACCTTACGCGGATGCTAATACAGCGCTCACATTATTTATTCGGTTGATTTGAAACATCAAGCCAAGAATGCGTTTTTTTCCTCATGCGCCGGCCTTGGTGTTCCGCTATTAGTTCGTTTTACGCCGTTGGCGAGCAAGTCGGTGTCCGAATGTGAATACGGCATGCTCCTCCTGCTTGTCGCCTCCGGTGCCTGTGGTCGTCTCTTGCTGCTGCTCCTGCTTCGCCTTCTCCTTCACTTTGGTACTGTCGGTGGTGTTGTTGCTTTCAGACGGCATTTCAAATATTGTACTGGTCAGTACTGGTCACTAATACCACCCTTTGTGACTGAGAGAACGAAATTCAACGCCAACTATGCTTGCGAAAGCCGAAGCCGACTTCCTTCCTCGCCTGCTGTTTGAAGTGACGTGAGTCGACCAAGGTACTGTAGACAGACTCGCTTCTTGTCGACTCGCTCGCTACGGCTGACTGAGCGGAAAGGGAGCCTACTTCCGCACGCATAGTTGCGCATATATACCTACACCTACCTAACCTAGGTGTGTAAGTACAGTAGGTGTGTAAGTATGAGTTGGTTATTGCTAAGTTGCTAATCTCTGCGTCTTTTCTCCTGTACAGCACTGTTGGCACAAAATGTTGATGCATTCAGGATTTAGTCGGAGTTCAACTGCCGGATCAGCAAAGGACTAGCAGGGAATGTGCGCTGCGTTGTACAATGTGCAGCAGGCAGTGATTACACATTGTTGTGTGAACATGTGCGCACCATACGTTAGGTTGGGCATAGGGTACTGTCCTCGGTTGGTTTATGTGTTGAAGTTTAGCTTTCAACGTCTTTCAAGATGGATGTACATTTTCCGGGGAACTGTGTGGCGTAATGCAGTTTCATCATTGAACAAGTATGTAAAGTTCGATAATAAGAGCATTTGTCCAAGCAACCACAGTAAGCGACACAGAGAGAGAGCACTGGGTAATGAATAACAGAGACTCTGGAGACCATCGGTCAGTACGCAGGACATGCTATGCAAAACGTACGAGTACGTACCAAACGTTCTGTACTGTACATTACATATATTCTGTCCATCTCTTATGAAGACTTGGTACAGGATGCATGGCAACTGACATGGCAACAAAAGTGGTCAAAGGTCCAAATCATACAGGTACTGTACTGTGCATTGCACTGGTGGGCAAGTAAAAATTTCGGGTACTCGTACTCGAGTACTCAACAGTTTTTTCGCCCGAGTAAATTTACTCGTTACCCGGTCTTACTTTACCTTTACCCACCCAGTTTTACTCAGTACTCCAGACTGAGCGAGTAAATTTACCCAGTTTTGAAATTTTACTCGAGTAAAGTTTTTCGAATTTTTGGGACTAATTTTGGCATTTTAGGCATTATTCACCCAGTTTTACTCTGGTAAATTACTCGAGTAATAATTATGTGATCAGGCTATCTGTGTTTGCACAAATTTTCTTACTGTAATTCGCATGTAACAAAACAAAGCACGCAAGAAGACACGAAAAATGCAAAAGAAAGAGGTTTTTGCAAGCTAATTTTGCCGCGGAAATCTACTCCAATGAGGAGAAAAGTTGGAAAACGACTTCTGTTTTTTACTCGAGTACTTTGGAAACTTTGGACAACTTTACTCGAGTAAGGTCCCAGCCGAGTAAAGTTTACTCGTTTTTACTCAGGTATCAAAACTGCCGAGTAAATTTACTCGATTTTACTCGGTTTGGCTGTAAGCCGGGTGCCCACCAGTGGTGAATTGTGTACACGTACAGTACACAGTAGCACAGAGTAGTGTCTAGGTACGCACAGTCTGCGTTATGTAACACATACAAAGAAGAGAGCACAATAGAGAGCAATAATACAAATGGTTAGCACAACGAAACTTCCGTACTCGTCTCAATTTTTTACCTAACATTTCAGCCGCGTACATGGCTATGTGTACATGTACCCACGTATAAAAGAACGTACATCCATTTCATTTACACACACACAAACACACACGTAACACTTGATTGAACAAAGAGGCCGGTTTTATGTACTTTTCATCGCCCATCTTGCTAGCCAGAATGTCGGCGTATGAGCCAGTGAGTCAGCGGGTGGGTCAGTTTTGCTTCTTGCTCTTCCGTCTTCCGTTGAGAAAGTACTGAACGAGCGAGGTGGGCAGGGGGAGGACGATGGTGCGGTTGCGCTCGGAGGCGATGGACTGCAGCGTCTGCAGGTAGCGCAGCTGCACCGCGCTCGGCGTCTGCATGAGGATGTTGCTGGCGTCCTTGAGGGCGGCGGAGCTCTTCTGCTCCCCCTCCGCCGCCACCACCTTGGCGCGCGCCTCCCGCGACGCCTGAGCCTCCGCCGCCATCACCCGCAGGAGCTGCTTCGGCAGCCGAATGTCCTTCACCTCCACCCGGTCCACCTGCAACAACGTGTAAAGTAGCTGCGAGACAATAGAAGACGGGCGGGCGGATCGATAATGCGTTGGTCATCTCTGTTTGAGCACCCGTAGCCCAGCCCAAGGAGTGACCAGAGAAAATAAACGCCTCTCCTCCGTCTTCTATTTTCTCGAGGCTACTATACATAGGTAGGGGAGTGTGTAGGGTAGTGTGGGGCAAAACCGGCCATGGGGAAAATCCGCCCACCTATGGCGCTTTTACCC
>JASAMW010003538.1:0-22701 GCA_030247985.1 Epsilonema sp. ZAB3_2
AAGGTAGGTGGCCGGATTTTCTCATGTTTGGGTTTGGCCAATAGTACACTGTACATATATGGACCAGTTGCGTTGTCGGATGGGTCGATCGATATTGCGACCCCGCGGTAATTAGTGACAGTTTGCTAGGTGCCATGTCAAGTCGGACGTTGTTCAATCCTTGAGAGCGGAAAGGGAGCGAGTGAAAAGAATTGACAACGAGTGACGTCGACGACCCCGCCGGCACCGATCTAAACTTTCACTAAATACCGCGGGGTCGCTATCGACCAACCCCAATCGTGACAACGCACCTGGTCCATATCGACCATAAATGAAGCGTAATCTGAATAATTTGTATTGTTGAAGGGATCCCCGTCTTTTGCGCAGTGAGAATATCCGACTAGCGAGACAGATGGAACGAAGACCGAACGTGATGGCAGCGTTGAAACTGAGAAAGGTGAGGTTTCAAGCGAATTAAATAGGGTAATGTGGGGTAAACCGGGACACGGGGGTAAACCCCGGACACGGGGGTAAACACGGACACCTATTATTCTCAGCAACCATACGACCGATTGAGACAAGTATTCTACCAATTCCTTGAACTCTCCTCTCTCAAATGAGCTACCATGTTCATCATTTGCTCAAGCGGCAAGTTCAGAAAAGCTTAGGTGTCCGGCTTTACCACGCTGTACCCTACCTTCTGTTTTTCAGCAAAGATCCGTTATGCAACGCTTGAGCGCCAAAGCCCGTCTGGGCTACGCGGGTCCGAGGTTTTTCTACGGTGGTTTCCGCGGTTACAGAAGCAGGGGATACAACAGAGGCTGGGGAGGCAGGAGAGGAGGCAGATATTTTGGCGGCAGAAGGGGAGGACTGCGTGGCATACGCAGCTTCTTCTGGCAGAAAGGAGAAGTGTAAGGGCTAAAACGAAAACACGGCGGCGCAGACGCAGCCACGCAGGCGAAAACAACGCAGTGCGACGACACAGCGTAAGTTTTCGTCCTGCGGACTTTTGAATACAAGAGATCATCATTGAAAAGAGGGTAATAACTAATACGCAACGAAAACAACGAACAACCAAAACACCCAAATCGCAACCGTTCTTGAAAATAGGATCCGCCTAAATTCCGCACAAAAACAAAGTGCCGCAACAGACATTGTCGAAGCAAAAAATGGTCAGGGTTACACAAAAATATTTGAGCCAGCGCTTGCAATAGGCGCATGGGCAGACTTAGGCTAAGGCTTAGGTTGAGGCTTAGACTGAGGCCTACCCCTCTTCATCCAATACCTAAGCCTAAGCTTAAGCCGAAGTCAACCCATGCCCCTCGCATAATCCATATGTTCCATGCGAATTCATGCTATTTTGTTTGAACGCATATTACAGCGGAAGTTTTTCATTTTCATGGTCACAGACTACACTACTGCAAGTGTTGGACCAACTGTCCTCATGCTACCCCACAATATTGATATGGTGCATTGATTGATCAAGGTTCTTCATACTCGCAGTAGTGTGTCGTTTAGGCGGAGCTAATTTTTAGGAAGTTCACGTACACGTTGGTTGTTTAGGAACGAAGAGAGAATGACGATATGAAAACGGTTGCGTATTAGTTATTACCCTCTCTTCTCTTATGCCGATCTCCTCTATTCAAAAGTTCGCAGCACGACAACTTACGAGGAGTTCCATGGCATTTCAACCAATTTTCTGTACAAATTGCACTGACCATCTCCGATTTTTTTCGAATTTGGTACACAGGTAGGTCCTAGGGGGAAACCAAATCGTGCAAAATTTCAGCTTCCTGGGACCCCCCATTCTGGAGATATGCAGCCTCAAAGTTGGAATTTTGGCCCGGCCGGGGGCCATACGTGCTATCTTTGAGGGCTTGTAGCTCCATCAATATTCACAAAGTGATGTAGACATGCCTATAACATTTTGAAGCTAATTCCATGTAGAATCAAATGAAAGCATCAAAACAGGTGGACATGAGGCCAAAAATTTGAGTAAATCATAAATAAAAACTTTAAAACAAATTTACTCAAAAAACGGACCTTCGATTTTTTTTAAACTTTGAGAGGACCAAAAGCATACTGCTAACTTGTTGCATGCCAAAATTTGGGATGGGGTTCGCACTATTTCAGGAGTTATGGCCAGTTTTGTGTGATTTTTCACTCGTAAATTACGAACTAAGTCAAACATTTCCGAGCAGACTTTGGCACACATGTTCAGAGCAGCAGTGTAGCACTACTCCACATTTAGCATCTCAGAAGTAGCACACATATAGGCTCTCTTTCACCAGCATGGCCAGAACAGTCATTCAGCATTGCTTGCTAGTGTTTCAACACCTCAAAAGTTGTGACTTTTTTGTCGGAATTCGGAAAAATAACTAAGTTCGACGAATTGCAGAACATTTCAGCTCATTGGTTTTTGGTGGTATCACAGTAAAGCTCCTCATTTTCCACTTCAACTAACATATGCATGGCCTCCTGTTTACCTGGCTACTCAGCAATGCATATTCCCCATTGCAATCTGTTCTTTGTGCCCTACAAACATTGAGTTTTTTCTCTCAGAAATTTTGTGTTACTGTACAAAGGACATGGTGGTGCTGTAAACTCAACACTAGTTGCTTCTCAGCATGTGTATACACAGCTTTCTTATTCAACTGGGCATCTATTGGGCATTCACCCTTGCCTTCTAATCATTTAGTTCACGAGATTCTACATATACAGTGCATGTATGCATAAATTGTGTGATATGAAGGGGTTCAATAGATTAGACAGCAAGGATGAACGCCCAATAGATGCCCAGTTGAAAAAGAAAGCTGTGTATACAAGCTTAGAAGCAACTAGTGTTGAGTTTACAGCACCACCATGTCTTTTGAAGAATTTATTGTACAGTAACATAAAATTTCCGAGAGAAAAAACTCAATGTTAGTAGGGCACAAAGAACAGATTGAAATGGTGAATATGCATTGCTGAGTAGCCAGGTAAACAGGAGGTCATGCATATGTTAGTTTTGAAGTGGAAAATGAGGAGCTTTACTGTGATACTACCAAAAACCAATGAGCTAAAATGTGCCTGCAATTCGTCGGACTTAGTTATTTTTCCGAATTCCGATGAAAAAGTCACAACTTTTGAGGTGTTGAAACACTAGCAAGCAATGCTGAATGATTGTTCTGGCCATGCTGGTGAAAGAGAGCCTATATGTGTGCTACTTCTGAGATGCTAAATGTGGAGTAGTGCTACACTGCTGCTCTGAACATGTGTGCCAAAGTCTGCTCGGAAATGTTTGACTTAGTTCGTAATTTCGAGTGAAAAATCACACAAAACTGGCCATAACTCCTGAAATAGTGCGAACCCCATCCCAAATTTTGGCATGCAACAAGTTAGCAGTGTGCTTTTGGTCCTCTCAAAGTTTAAAAAAAATCGAAGGTCCGTTTTTTGAGTAAATTTGTTTTAAAGTTTTTATTTATGATTTACTCAAATTTTTGGCCACATGACCACCTGTTTTGATGCTTTCATTTGATTCTACATGGAATTAGCTTCAAAATGATATAGGCATGTCTATATCACTTTGTGAATATTGATGGAGCTACAAGCCCTCAAAGATAGCACGTATGGCCCCCGGCCGGGCCAAAATTCCAACTTTGAGGCTGCATATCTCCAGAATGGGGAGTCCCAGGAAGCTGAAGTTTTGCACGATTTGGTTTCCCCCTAGGACCTACCTGTGTACCAAATTTGAAAAAAATCAGAGATGGTGCGTGTTTTGGCCTGGTTGAAATGCCATGGAAGGCCTCTTACGCTGTGTCGTCGCCTGCGTTGTTTTCGCCTGCGTGGCTGCGTCTGCGTCGCCGTGTTTTCGTTATAGCCAGTGTAAGCGATGATATCTCCTCATTCTCTCGCCCGACCCACTATTGATCAGTTGCGCTAGGACTTTTGGGTGGTCGTGAGTGGCCCTGCGGTATTTACTGTAAGGTTAGATCGGTGCCGACGGGGACGTCATGTCAGTTATCTGGGAGCAGAAAAGGGTGTTAGCGCAACTCGTCAATGCGTAGGGACGGTGTTGGTGGGTTCATTTTCCCAAATTACCTTGAGTATTACTCGTTTAGACCAATTTGCGGTTTTTTTGGCATTTCTTCTTTTCAGTGACAGCGCTTGGGCTCACGCGGTGTTGAACGATGAGAACGCGACGGTCAGACCTCGGGGTGGCTTCACCTACTATCCAGGAGAGGAAGGGGCGCCTACAGCTATCGAGGAAGAGGAGGAGGGTACGTACGTGGCGCAGTGGTGTGTGGGGAGGGTGACGTGTACGGGGTTCGATTCCTGCCTGGAACACTTGTGTTGGTTGTTGCATTTGCCGGGCCCTTTATGATTTTGGAATCTTTGAGTTTTGCTTTTGATATAATAAGCGACCTACCTCGAGTTTTGGGTACCTTGGGGTAAACTCGGCCGGATTTATTGGTGCGGTAAACCAACCGATTACCCACGTAGACAGAACGGCCTTCAGTACTGGTGGCAGCCTGAGTTACCCCATGGCCGAGTTATCCCTAGGTACCCTTTCTCTCTCATTCGTTGGACTAACAAAGGTGTGTTTTTGCTGCAGACGAGGCGGACGCGGTCGTGGTCGAGGGGGAGTGGGCGCTGGGACGGGGATGCGGATCAAGGAGGAGCTCGACTCCCAGCTGGAGGCCTACATGGCCAAGACCAAGCCGAGTCTGGATCAGGATCTCGACTCCTACATGGCCGAAGTTAATACTACGACGTGAGAAGGGAAGCGCTTTGGCGGTTAAAGGCAAGGGCTACCCCAACATCGACTTTCGACTTCGAATTCAAACCCATCCTGTCAAAAACTTTATTTTTATTCGAGTCTCTTACAAAAAACCGCTTTTCAAAATTCCTATCCATTCTCGAGTTATTCGATGATAAAGGTTGCAAATTTTCAGTACTGAAGGCGACGTCGGGAACCGTTACGGTATGTGTTTCCGTGGCTAGTGAAAAGGGTAGAATTGTAAATGCAGCACATTGGCTGCATGGACTGTGGTCAGGACCGTCGGGAACATTTTTTCAGGCTCCCTAGAGATAGAGTAGAAGTCCCAAAAGCAAAAACAGGAACAAAGGCGCTGTATTTCCAACTAATCCTTTTCAAAACTGACCTACAGTAACGGTTCCCGACGTCGCCTTCAGTACTGAAAATTTGCAACCTTTGTCATCGAATAACTCAAAAAACGGATAGGAATTTTGAAAAGCGGTTTTTTGCAAAAGACTCGAATAAAAATATAGTTTTTGATAGGATGGATTTTGAATTCGGAATTAGTAAGTCAGATATTGGGGTAGCCCTTGCCTAGGGGGATATGACTGGAAGGGAGTATGGCGGAGTTTCTTATTTTATTAAGAGTGCGAGGACAAGAGAAGTAGCCTGAAAAATTGGGTGGCCAGTGCGTGAGTCGAACGCGCAGCGCAGCACGGGATTACGCCCCTCTTGGCGCACATCCCCATCTGACTGCATACAGCTCAAATTCTCGAACTTCCCCTCTTGTACCTCCTCACTGGGCTAGTACACGCTCTTTTCTTTTGACCGCGCAGACTTGCGGTACGAATTGTCTGCACACGACAGAAACTTGTACATTTCATATTTTGTCTATTATACCACGTGCTTTCGAGAATTCAAAATTTGCCTCCCATGCAAAAGTTCCCGCCAGATCCTCTCAGAAAGGCGTTGTTTAGTAATTGCCGATTGAGCATGCTGCGTTGTTGGTTGATATACATCCATGTCTTCAGGGGTAATTTGAGATAAATTGGATTGGTACAACTTTTTCACTTCGTGAGTTGCCCCGGATGGTCGGTAGGTGGCTTCCGATGGGTTGATGTGGAAAAGGGAGAATGCAATCACTTGTTGAAGTTGAGATGTTACTTACTACAGTATACATACCCCAGTTTGTTCCATTCCAAATTACCCTACATTTCCCTATGTGTTACGAGTACATGAACAACTTTTATTGCTGGAAGATTGGGTTGATTATGCGTCATGTATAGTGTTTCTTCTGTCGTCATGTATGGTCGCCATGTATGCGTAGATTAGTAGGTACCTGTGACATCAATGTATGGATGAATGTTGCATATTTACAACTGGGGCGAGCTAAAAACTGATTGCTGAGTTGTGGCCTAAACTCTTTAGGGGTAAACAAGTGAAACGCTTTAGGTTTATCGTATCTCGTGTGTACCTACACGTATGTGGTCTGCTTATCTGTGTGTATGTACGCTTACGCGCACATACTGCGTTTATGATGACTTATGGTTGACGTAGGTTACTGTGGGGTAAAACCGGCCATTGGCTAAACCCAGTCACCTACGCTCCTTTGAACTTTCTGTTTTAGCAAATGCTGAGCCAATTCATTTGAGGAGGGAGAGAAAGTTCAAAGAATCGATTGACGTCATATTTGTCTCAATCGATCCATTGGTTGCTGAGATATGCAGCCCTGAAGCTTAGGGTGGCTGGGTTTTTCCTTGACCGGCTTTACCCCGTAGCACCCTACGTGCTGTACTTTATTCCACTTTGATTTAACACATACCCCGACCTGGCGTCATTGTTGGCAACAACTCGTTCGTTTGTTGTCGGTTTTGTTGTTTGTTGTCCGTTTTGTTGTCCGTTTTATATGGATGTTGTCGGTTTTGTTGTCGTTCGTCAACACCCCTATAAAAAGGGACAACAAAAAAACCAACAACAAAGACGAAAAACGGACAATAAAACCGACAAAAGTTGAACGAGTTGTTGCCAACAATGACGGCAGATCGAAGTTTGTGTTGAAATCTGTACTGCGCGCGTTGTTTTCGTTTTCCGTTTACTGTTGGGTGACCGTTTTGCTCTCATGTACAGAGCCCATGTTTGGTCTAAGGATTAGCTGTTTATCATACTGTTACGTACGGTATGTGTTGGGTGTGTGAGTTTTTAATGTCGCAGGTATTAGCATGCACTTCTCAAACAAGGATATATTTGTCAGTTAGGCTTCTGTGTAAGCTTTGTAAACCGTCTCACTGAACATGTAGCGTATTCTATGCGTAGTTTGGCTAAGTGAATGAAGGAAATAGGAACCGTAATAATTTGGTCCGTATACCGTATTTACCCATGCATAGCCCCCCTATGCATAGCCCCATATTGGCAAAACGTAAAAAATGCCCTATGCATAGCCCCATATGTACTGTACAGTACCTAACTGACCCTACATAAGCTGGGGGTCATAAGCTACCCATAGCCTCTCCCACCAAGCTAATGCTATCAGCCTGCTGGTTGAGTGTATTCTAGAATAACCCTGTCTTGACCTCAATTATGCCCTAAAACATGTGCTTTTGACCTAAAAAATATGCCTCTGTGCACCTCTCAAAAAACATAAAAAATGTTCCCATGTCATAGCCCCCCCCCCCCCCCCTATGCATAGCCCCCCCCCCTACGCATAGCCCCAATAGGACCTTTCAATTTCCGGCAGGAGCCCCGGGGCTATGCATGGGTAGAATACGGTATGATATGGTTGGCTGGTACTGTGAGTTTTACGACACGTGAAAGACTGGAGCGAATAAAATTTCTTTGAATCCAGAAATAGTCTATCCTTTTGAAAAAATATTCAGTCATGAAAACCCTTGGATTTTATGGGCGAAAATATTTTATTTTCGTGCTTTATTGTTTGCAATTCATTTGGAGTGTTAGAAATTGGGTACTATGGCGTAAACCCGGCCACCAAAGCTCTTTGAACTTGCAGTTTCTGCAAATTTGAACCAAATAGTTCTTTTGAACGAGGAAAATTCAAATAGTCGATTAGTATGATACAGTACTTGTTTCTCAATCGTTCCTTTGGTTTGCTCAGGTATGCAATGCGTTCCTGTAATTTAGGTGGCCGGATTTTCCCATGGCCGGGTTTACCCCATACTGCCATAATTTGCGCTTTTCTATTTTCTGACAGGGTTGTGGTATACTTTCTTGGCAAATGTGCAATATTTCGCTTTCCCTGATTCAGCTCATCACTATATTATTGCAGAACAGCTACAGTACAATGCACTGGCAAACTGTAGCGCTTTAAAACTCCGTTGCTGCAACAACTGTTTCCTGTGAAATTAGCCATCTCTGCTATTAGCCATCTCTGCAATTAGCCAAACTGCCTGGCTGCCTACAACCATGGATCTTTTAGCGCTCAAGCTAATTCTTACGGTGTCATGATTCTGTTGGTGGGGGTGGTTTTCGGACTTTTGCCGATAAAAACCCTCAAACTTCACGAAAGAAAGCGGCGCGCAGTGACAGCGCCATCTTAAAGAAGAAAGGAGAGGAGGCAGGAGAACGTGAAGGGTTAAAGGACCATGAGGGCGCCGCTCCCCGCGTTGGCCCCTCCTTAACCCTTAGCCTGTTGAGCTGCTTCTCAGGCGGCGTTTTCTTGTCTACTTGCTTCCTACATTTACTGCCTGAAGTAAGTGAAAGTGTAATTTACTCTCCAGTGGATATGGTAGGGGAGCTTCTATAAGACGCGAAAAATTCATCCGTGACACAGCGTCACGCTAACGTCATATTTGCCACAATCTCCTATTTTTGCTTCACGTACAGTATGAAACTCCCATCCTAGGTAGGTGCCGTGGGGTAAAATTCGGACGGGAAAAATTTCACTGACTGTACAGATTATTTTGGGTGATTTTATACTATTTAGTTTATTTATTGTATTGGCTATTTATGTAGCTTTTCATTATGGCCTGTTGTTATGAGCTGATGGTGCCAATGAACTTTCCATATATATATTTCTAGAGGTTCGAAATTACCCGAAGTAGCCCGGTCGCTAAGCTCCATTGGTCGCTGGATGAGCTCTGAAACTCAGCAGGTGGCGCCTGGCCGGGTTTAGCCCATTGCACCCTCAACTTCAGGTTATCAAAATTTTGACCAATTATGTCGGGAGTACGGCTGGTCATTCGACTATCCGATGGCGGAATTACTCGGCTGCACTTCTTCCTGGCGTGGCTGATCGAAGAGCTGGGTGGTGGCTTTTTTCCTCACCGGAGGACACGGCGGCGGGCCATTCGTACGGGACCTTCTGCCAGCACCCCTCTAAAGGCGTCGCCTACCGCCAAGCCGTTAAAGGGGACGTCGCCCAATAAGCCACCTATCGGCAGTGCCAGTGACACCAGGAATGCGAGGCTGGAAAGGGCACGAGACCTACAGACGAAGAGAGGCGGGAAAAGAGGGAGAAAGGTCCTGAGGATGAAAATAACAGCGAAAACGAGGAGGAAGAGGAGGACCAATCAGCGACGGACGCTGTGGTACGAGCGGAAATCCATCGCCAGCAACAGCGACACCTGGCGGCCGAAACTTCTTCCGCCTCTCAGAAGAAAAACGCAGCCGCTCAGCATCGTTAACCCATCCGCCACTTCCGCGCGTGCCATACTAGGCGTTAACACCTCCTCTGCCCCCACTTCCAGTGCCTTAACCCACTCTTCCACGTCTGACTCAAACGCCAGCACTCAGGTGACTTCCTCTTTCCGCTGCAATCCCACCCGTTGTATCTTCTTCCGGGTTAAAAACTCCTGCCGCAGCAGCTTCCATCGATACCAAGAATGCATTAGAGGAGGAGAGAGAGTTGCTGCTGCCTACCCTCTACGCATTGCAGTCCCGGGCCTGTAGTCGTCATTAAAGGGCGGATGTGGCAGAGGTATTACCAGAAGTGAAGGCGGGGATTTACTAGTATGTTCTTTCTTGAAATTTCTTTTTCGGCAATCAACCCACCCACCCCTTCTTGTCTCGTTGCGATTTGTTTCCTCACTCTGGTGAAACCTTTGCCGTATCCCTGGCGGGTCCGCCTCGCGGAGGTCAGCTGCCCAGGAAGACCGTCCCCGCCCCCTCGACTCCTGCCCCGGCGGAGCGCGGGAACGAGAGATGCGAACTCCCCTCTTGCGAAGGACGGGAGAAGACCCTCGATCTGATGCAAAGCGACCGCACGCGCACAGCCACCTGGAGATCGGACGCTGCTGATCGCGCTCAGCTTTCACTCGTATCGAGGGATGGCTTTGGCTTCAGGGTACCCAGGGAGAGGGGCGACCCTGTTCCTCAGTCTCATGTTCTAGTGCGGGTGGCAAAGGGGTCGTGTCTCGGGGGGGGGGCCGCGTGGGGCCAGAAAGGGGGTTCTATGTAAACACGAGGGCCCGGTCTGCCCCACCATCCACAGGGGCTCGTGGGGTCTCGCACAGCCAACACAGAGCCTCCCAGCCTATAGAGGACCCGTCCCCCATGGCGCGAAGGGGGACTCCGTCCCCTGGCCTGGAGGCGACTCGCTTGTAAAGGGCCCGCACTCTTGTGCAAGACTGGCTGGGCTCCAGACCAGATAGTGCGGGAATGCCCACCTTCGCTGGTACCCCCGTAGGAATAAATTAACATCAGTAGAGGCGCCACAATGCAAGTTGCCTCATCCCAGTTCGCTCTTTCGTCCCCAGGACCCCCCAAATTTCTCTCACGGGGCCCGTGTAGACCCCAAACGACGCCTGGAGACCTCTTTGGGCGTACGAGCCCCCTGTCAGCGAGACCCCCTCTGTATGTAAGCTATGACGAGACCCCTGTGTATAGACTATGACGAGACCCGACGGCGAGTTTATTGTTGTCACTCTACTGTACGATCTGCTCTAAGAAATTCTGAAAAATTTCTAACATGGCGAACAAAATTTATTTTATAAATTCAAAAAATAAAAAATATTACAAAGACAGTATGGTGCAGCACACAAATGTCTGCGCACAGTGACAGACAACAGTAACATAAATCGCGCTCAGAACCTTTCGCACTATTCCGCATATGTGAACATGGCACAAATGTTGGTACTGCGTTTTGGCCGTACTTATCTCTTGAGCGCCGTTTGTAATCAAGGCTCCCTGTCCAGCCAGTAGCAAAAATCGACATTTATCGTTGACCACTGTCCAGTCTCGCTCACGGTCGCCACTAAAAAAAATCTACTAAAAGTATGGCCACTCATTTCCACCGATCACGCAAATACAGTAGTAGTGGCTCATTACATGTACGGTAGTACTGTATACGCACACCTTCACCTACGATGACGGAGTGTCCATACTGCTCCATCTTGCTGCACTGTACCAAGTGATACTATGTACTAGGCGGCGCACTGCTTAGAATTGTGTCAGTTGAACTTCCATAGGCTATTCGCATTTCCACAAAAAAGGAGGTGCGGTTTTCGCCCTCATCGCCGATTTTTGAGCTGCAAGTTAGCAAACGCGAAAATAAAGCCGAATCAATTACTTTTTGAAATTTTTGTATATTTTTGAAAAGTAATTGCTTCGGCTTTATTTGCGCGTTTGCTAACTGCAGCTCAAAAATCGGCGAGGAGGGCGAAAACGGCACCTCCTCTTATGCGGCAAGGCGAATACTACGACCGCACCGTGCTGGACATGAGTGCCGCAATGGCAAACCCAAACAAATAACAATCCATCCATAGAACACAGTCGGCAAATCACCCGAATAATTATTCTATTTTACTTTTCGATTCAACAAAGTTATGTACGAATTCTGGTACATTATTTTCGTATACATAAGTATTATCATAATCACTATCATCCACCCATATCAATCAACATTCTTTTCCTTCTCTCGAACTATCCTACAATAGCTCACTCTTCTACAAACTATAAATCTGTACTGTAGGTATCTTTATTTACTATATGTTCGCATTCAAGTTGAATGATTCAACCATGTCCATGACCAGTAGGATTCATAATCCCACCTTCTTCTCCGCCTTGGTCCGTCATATGCGGATTTCTATGATCATGGTCAGCGGCCGCGTGGCCTTTCGGATGCTCATGAGCCATCGCCCTTAAGGCGCCGATCAGCAAAAACCCCAGCGCAGTAAAGAGCAGCTTGAGCAGATTGTTGTGCTCGTTGTCGCGCTCGTGAATGAACACCTCGAAGAAAGTTACGTAGAGGAAGGTGCCGACTGCCAAGCCTTCAAATATGGAGACCACTAATTGGCGGGCGAGGCTGGTCGAGTCCGCCGCTCCCTCCACTGCCAGACCGAAGCCGACGCCGATCGGGGACACTAAAGGGGGAGTCTGGCAAAATAGAGATGGGATATTGAATTGAGCATTGTTTGGATAGAGGGTTGGTTTTGCGGATAGTAATCCTTACGCATTCCATAGCAGGTAGATACTAGAGATGGGCCGAGACTGGATTGTTGCTGAAAACGAGACCGAGACCGAGACTTAGAATTTTTTCCGAGACCGAGATCGAGACCGAGATTAGGGAATTTTGTCGAGACCGAGATCGAGACTAAGTATTGGAATAAAACTTTATGGAATTTCGTTTTTATTTTTTCTGATGGTCGTTTTCTATGAAAATAATAATGGCGAAAACAGTGGCGAATAGATGCTTCACTTCTATTTTCTACATTTACATGGTTAAAATCGCCCCGCAGGGGAAATTTTTCATGATAGGCAGCTAAAATCTCAGCAGTAAATGCATGAAATTGCTTGTGAAAGCACGATTTCAATCTAGTCTCGGTCTCGCCTAAAATGGGCCCTAAAAGTTGCGAGACCGAGACCGAGACTTGGAAAATTCTAAAGTCGAGACCGAGACCGAGATCGCCAAAAATGACCGAGATTTCCGAGACCGAGAGTCTCGGCCCATCTCTAGTAGATACCTAGTTGTGCGAAAAGAAGCGGGTTTTCATGCTCAAGTTCTCCAGGAAAGAACCCTACCCCCCAAGTCAAGGATCAGAAGAGCGCAAAGTATTTGACAGCATGCGTGCCTTCAAACAGACCTCCAGTCTAAAAGAAAAAATTTGCCTGGAGACCAATAAGCACACATGATGTAATGTAATTTATTCCCTCAGTACAATCTCGTCATCCCAGCCAGCTTTGCCAGACTCCCCCTTTAAAGCGAGCACCACCACTCCGACCACCACCCACACCAGCTGGTGCGCATGAGTTCTGGCCAACTGCTGGCCCACGCTGAACGCCACCACGCACTTATGAATCATGAGACTGAGGAACAGGGTCGCCACCTCTCCCTGGGTACCCTGAAGCCCGAAAGCCATTCCCTCGATCACCGAGTGAAAGCTGAGCGCGATCAGCAGCGTCACGGATCTCACAGGGTGGCTGTGCGCGTGCGGTCGACTTTGCATCAGGATCGGAGGGTCTTCGTCCCGTCCTTCGCAAGAGGGGAGTTCGCATCTCTCGGGTTCCGCGAGCTCCGCCAGGGGGCAGGAGTCGGACAGGGGCGGGGAACCGGGTCTTCCTGAGGCAGCTGAACCTCCGGCGAGTGGTGCACCCTGCCTAAAGGGGGGATACGGCAAAGGTTTCACCAGAGTGAAGACGGGGAAAACAAATCGCAACGAGACAAGAAGGGGTGGGTGGGATTGATTCAGCACGAAAAAGAAATTTCAAGAAAGAACATACTAGTAAATCCCCGCCTTCACTTCTGGTAATACCTCTGCCACATCCGCCCTTTAATGACGACTACAGGCCCGGGACTGGAATGCGTAGAGGTAGGCAGCAGCGACTCTCTCTCCTCCTCTAATGCATTCTTGGTATCGATGGAAGCTGCTGCGGCAGGAGTTTTTAACCCGGAAGAAGATACAACGGGTGGGATTGCAGCGGAAAAGGAAGTCACCTGAGTGCTGGCGTTTGAGTCAGACGTGGAAGAGTGGGTTAAGGCACTGGAAGTGGGGGCAGAGGAGGTGTTAACGCCTAGTATGGCACGCGCGGAAGTGGCGGATGGGTTAACGATGCTGAGCGGCTGCGTTTTTTTCTTCTGAGAGGCGGAAGAAGTTTCGGCCGCCAGGTGTCGCTGTTGCTGGCGATCGATTTCCGCTCGTACCACAGCGTCCGTCGCTGATTGGTCCTCCTCTTCCTCCTCGTTTTCGCTGTTATTTTCATCCTCAGGACCTTTCTCCTCTTTTCCCGCCTCTCTTCGTCTGTAGGTCTCGTGCCCGTTTTCCAGCCTCGCATTCCTGGTGTCACTGGCACTGCCGATAGGTGGCTTATTGGGCGACGTCCCCTTTAACGGCTTGGCGGTAGGCGACGCCTTTAAAGGGGTGCTGGCAGAAGGTCCGTGCGAATGGCCCGCGCCGTGTACTCCGGTGAGGAAAAAAGCCACCACCAGCTCTTCGATCAGCCACACCAGGAAGAAACCCGAGCAGCAGATTAATTCCGCCATCGGATAGTCGAATGACCAGCCGTACTCGCGACGTAATTGGTCGAAATTTTCGATAACCTAAAAACCAATTGAGGGTGCAATGGGGTAAACCCGGCCATGGGTAATCCGGCCACCTGCTAAGAGTTTCAGAGCTCATCTCAGCGACCAATGGAGCTTAGGCGACCGGGTTACTGTGGGGTAATTTCGAACCTCTAGAAATATATATATGGAAAGTTCATTGGCACCATCAGCTCATGAGCAACAGCGGGGTTATAATGAAAAGCTACATAGAATAGCCAATACAATAGAATAGACTAGAATAGTATAGAATAGCCAATAATCTGTACAGTCAGTGAAATTTTTCCCGTCCGAATTTTACCCCACGGCACCTACCTAGGATGGGAGTTTCATACTGTACGTGAAGCAAAAATAGGGGATTGTGGCAAATATGACGTTAGCGTGACGCTGTGTCACTCTCGACGGATGAATTTTTTGCGTGACGTACTTTATGAAGCTCCCCCTACCATATCCACTGGAGAGTAAATTACACTTTCACTTACTTCAGGCAGTAAATGTAGGAAGCAAGTAGACAAGAAAACGCCGCCTGAGAAGCAGCTCAACAGGCTAAGGGTTAAGGAGGGCCAACGCGGGAGCGGCGCCTCATGGTCCTTTAACCCTTCACGTTCTCCTGCCTCCTCTCCTTTCTTCTTTAAGATGGCGCTGTCACTGCGCGCCGCTTTCTTTCGTAGAAGTTTGAGGACTTTTATCGGCAAAAGTCCGAAAACCACCACCAACAGAATCATGACACCAGTAAGAATTAGCTTGAGCGCTAAAAGATCCATGGTTGTAGGCAGCCAGGCAGTTTGGCTAATTGCAGAGATGGCTAATAGCAGAGATGGCTAATTTCACAGGAAACAGTTGTTGCAGCAACGGAGTTTTAAAGCGCTACAGTTTGCCAATGCATTGTACTGTAGCTGTTCTGCAATAATATAGTGATGAGCTGAATCAGGGAAGCGAATATTGCACATTTGCCAAGAAAGTATACCACAACCCTGTCAGAAAATAGAAAAGCGCAAATTATGGCAGTATGGGGTAAACCCGGCCATGGGAAAATCCGGCCACCTAAATTACAGGGAACGCATTGCATACCTGAGCAACCAATGGAACGATTGAGAAACAAGTACTGTATCATACTAATCGACTGCTTGAATTTTCCTCGTTCAAAAGAACTATTTGGTTCAAATTTGCAGAAACTGCAAGTTCAAAGAGCTTTGGTGGCCGGGTTTACGCCATAGTACCCAATTTCTAACACTCCAAATGAATTGCAAACAATAAAGCACGAAAATAAAATATTTTCGCCCATAAAATCCAAGGGTTTTCATGACTGAATATTTCAAAAGGATAGACTATTTCTGGATTCAAAGAAATTTTATTCGCTCCAAGTCTTTCACATACGTAAAACTCACGGTACCAACCAACCATATCATACCGTATTTACCCATGCATAGCCCCGGGGCTATGCAAAAATTGAGAGGTCCTATTGGGGCTATGCATAGGGGGGGGGGGGGGGGGGCTATGCATAGGGGGGGGGGGGGGCTATGCATGGGACATTTTTTATGTTTTTGAGAGGTGCACAGAGGCATATTTTTTAGGTCAAAAGCACATGTTTTAGGGCATAATTGAGGTCAAGACAGGGTTATTCTAGTACAATACACCCCCAAGCAGGCTAATAGGCATCTTAGCTTGGTGTGGGAGAGGCTATGGGTAGCTTATGACCAGCTTATGTAGGTAGGTTCAGGTACTGTACAGTACATATGGGGCTATGCATAGGGCATTTTTTATGTTTTGCCAATATGGGGCTATGCATAGGGGGGCTATGCATGGGTAAATACGGTATACGGACGAATTATTACGGTTCCCTATTCCTTCTATTGAATTGAGCCAAACGACGCATAGAATACGCTACATGTTCAGTGCAGGCACGGTTTACAAAGCTTACACAAGAAGCCTACTACAAATATATCCTTGTTTGAGAAGTGCATGCTAATACCTGCGCATGAAAACACAGACAGGCAGCCAACACATACCGTACGTACATATGATAAACAGCTAATCCTTAGACCAAACATGGGCTCTGTACATGAGAGCAAAACGGTCACCCAACAGTAAACGGAAAACGAAAACAACGCGCGCAGTACAGATTTAACACAAACTCCGATCTGCCGTCATTGTTGGCAACAACTCGTTCAACTTTTGTCGGTTTTATTGTCCGTTTTCGTCTTTGTTGTCCGTTTTGTTGTCCCTTTTTATAGGGGTGTTGACGAACGACAACAAAACCGACAACATCCATATAAAACGGACAACAAAACGGACAACAAACAACAAAACCGACAACAAACGAACGAGTTGTTGCCAACAATGACGCCAGGTCGGGGTATGTGTTAAATCAAGTGGAATAAAGTACAGCACGTAGGGTGCTACGGGGTAAAGCCGGTCAAGGAAAAACCCAGCCACCTAAGCTTCAGGGCTGCATATCTCAGCAACCAATGGATCGATTGAGACAAATATGACGTCAATCGATTCTTTGAACTCTCCCTCTTTCAAATGAATTGGCTCAGCATTTGCTGAAACAGAAAGTTCAAAGGAGCGTAGGTGACTGGGTTTAGCCAATGGCCGGTTTTACCCCACAGTAACCTACGTCAACCATAAGTCATCATAAACGCAGTATGTGCGCGTAAGCGTACATACACACAGATAAGCAGACCACATACGTGTAGGTACACACGAGATACGATAAACCTAAAGCGTTTCACTTGTTTACCCCTAAAGAGTTTAGGCCACAACTCAGCAATCAGTTTTTAGCTCGCCCAGTTGTAAATATGCAACATTCATCCATACATTGATGTCACAGGTACCTACTAATCTACGCATACATGGCGACCATACATGACGACAGAAGAAACACGATACATGACGCATAATCAACCCAATCTTCCAGCAATAAAAGTTGTTCATGTACTCGTAACACATAGGGAAATGTAGGGTAATTTGGAATGGAACAAACTGGGGTATGTATACTGTAGTAAGTAACATCTCAACTTCAACAAGTGATTGCATTCTCCCCTTTCCACATCAACCCATCGGAAGCCACCTACCGACCATCCGGAACAACTCACGAAGTGAAAAAGTTGTACCAATCCAAATTACCTCAAATTACCCCAAATACACGCAACTATATCAACCAACAACGCAACATGCTCAATCGGCAATTACTAAACAACGCCTTTCTCGAGAGGATCTGGCGGGAACTTTTGTATGGGAGGCAAATTTCGAATTTCTCGAAAGCACGTGGTATAATATACAAAATATGAAATGTACAAGTTTCTGTCGTGTGCAGACAATCGTACCGCAAGTCTGCGCGGTCAAAAGAAAAGAGCGTGTACGAGCCCAGTGAGGAGGTACAAGAGGGGAAGTTCGAGAAATTGAGCTGTATGCAGTCAGATGGGGACGTGCGCCAAGAGGGGCGTAATCCCGTGCTGCGCTGCGCGTTCGACTCACGCACTGGCCACCCAATTTTTCAGGCTACTTCTCTTGTCCTCGCACTCTTAATAAAATAAGAAACTCCGCCATACTCCCTTCCAGTCAGATCCCCCTAGGCAAGGGCTACCCCAACATCGACTTACGAATTCCGAATTCAAAATCCATCCTATCAAAAACTATATTTTTATTCGAGTCTTTTGCAAAAAACCGCTTTTCAAAATTCCTATCCGTTCTCGAGTTATTCGATGACAAAGGTTGCAAATTTTCAGTACTGAAGGCGACGTCGGGAACCGTTACTGTAGGTCAGTTTTGAAAAGGATTAGTTGGAAATACAGCGCCTTTGTTCCTGTTTTTGCTTTTGGGACTTCTACTCTATCTCTAGGGAGCCTGAAAAAATGTTCCCGACGGTCCTGACCACAGTCCATGCAGCCAATGTGCTGCATTTACAATTCTACCCTTTTCACTAGCCACGGAAACACATACCGTAACGGTTCCCGACGTCGCCTTCAGTACTGAAAATTTGCAACCTTTATCATCGAATAACTCGAGAATGGATAGGAATTTTGAAAAGCGGTTTTTTGTAAGAGACTCGAATAAAAATAAAGTTTTTGACAGGATGGGTTTGAATTCGAAGTCGAAAGTCGATGTTGGGGTAGCCCTTGCCTTTAACCGCCAAAGCGCTTCCCTTCTCACGTCGTAGTATTAACTTCGGCCATGTAGGAGTCGAGATCCTGATCCAGACTCGGCTTGGTCTTGGCCATGTAGGCCTCCAGCTGGGAGTCGAGCTCCTCCTTGCTCATCCGCATCCCCGTCCCAGCGCCCACTCCCCCTCGACCACGACCGCGTCCGCCTCGTCTGCAGCAAAAACACACCTTTGTTAGTCCAACGAATGAGAGAGAGAAAGGGTACCTAGGGATAACTCGGCCATGGGGTAACTCAGGCTGCCACCAGTACTGAAGGCCGTTCTGTCTACGTGGGTAATCGGTTGGTTTACCGCACCAATAAATCCGGCCGAGTTTACCCCAAGGTACCCAAAAACTCGAGGTAGGTCGCTTATTATATCAAAAGCAAAACTCAAAGATTCCAAAATCATAAAGGGCCCGGCAAATGCAACAACCAACACAAGTGTTCCAGGCAGGAATCGAACCCCGTACACGTCACCCTCCCCACACACCACTGCGCCACGTACGTACCCTCCTCCTCTTCCTCGATAGCTGTAGGCGCCCCTTCCTCTCCTGGGATAGTAGGTGAAGCCACCCCGAGGTCTGACCGTCGCGTTCTCATCGTTCAACACCGCGTGAGCCCAAGCGCTGTCACTGAAAAGAAGAAATGCCAAAAAAACCGCAAATTGGTCTAAACGAGTAATACTCAAGGTAATTTGGGAAAATGAACCCACCAACACCGTCCCTACGCATTGACGAGTTGCGCTAACACCCTTTTCTGCTCCCAGATAACTGACATGACGTCCCCGTCGGCACCGATCTAACCTTACAGTAAATACCGCAGGGCCACTCACGACCACCCAAAAAAGTCCTAGCGCAACTGATCAATAGTGGGTCGGGCGAGAGAATGAGGAGATATCATCGCTTACACTGGCTATAACGAAAACACGGCGACGCAGACGCAGCCACGCAGGCGAAAACAACGCAGGCGACGACACAGCGTAAGAGGCTTTCCATGGCATTTCAACCAAGTCCAAACACGCACCATCTCCTGATTTTTTTCAAATTTGGTACACAGGTAGGTCCTAGGGGGAAACCAAATCGTGCAAAACTTCAGCTTCCCGGGACCCCCCATTCTGGAGATATGCAGCCTCAAAGTTGGACTTTTTGCCTGGCGGGGGGCCATACGTGCTATCTTTGAGGGCTTGTACTCCATCAATATTCACAAAAGTGTAGACATGCCTATATCATTTTGAAGCTAATTTCATGTAGAATCAAATGAAAGCATCAAAACAGGTGGTCATGAGGCCAAAAATTTGAGTAAATCATAAATAAAAACTTTAAAACAAATTTACTCAAAAAACGGACCTTCGATTTTTTTTAAACTTTGAGAGGACCAAAAGCATACTGCTAACTTGTTGCATGCCAAAATTTGGGATGGGGTTCGCACTATTTCAGGAGTTATGGCCAGTTTTGTGTGATTTTTCACTGTAAATTACGAACTAAGTCAAACATTTCCGATAGACTTCGGCACACATGTTCAGAGCAGCAGTGTAGCACTACTCCACATTTAGCATCTCAGAAGTAGGCACACATATAGGCTCTCTTTCACCAGCATGGCCAGAACAGTCATTCAGCATTGCTTGCTAGTGTTTCAACACCTCAAAAGTTGTGACTTTTTTGCGGAATTCGGAAAAATAACTAAGTCCCACGAATTGCAGACACATTTCAGCTCATTGGTTTTTGGTGGTATCACAGTAAAGCCTCTCTCATTTTCCACTTCAACTAACATATGCATGGCCTCCTGTTTACCTGGCTACTCAGCAATGCATATTCCCCATTGCAATCTGTTCTTTGTGCCCTACAAACATTGAGTTTTTTCTCTCCAGAAATTTTGTGTTACTGTAAAACCCCCCCCCCAAAGGACATGGTGGTGCTGTAAACTCAACACTAGTTGCTTCTCAGCATGTGTATACACAGCTTTCTTATTCAACTGGGCATCTATTGGGCATTCACCCTTGCCTTCTAATCTATTGAACCCCTTCATATCACACAATTTATGCATACAGTGCATGTATTAAACGTATTGTAGACAGCAAGGATGAACGCCCAATAGATGCCCAGTTGCTGTGTATACAAGAGAAGCAACTAGTGTTGAGTTTACAGCACCACCATGTCTTTTGAAGAATTTATTGTACAGTAACATAAAATTTCCGAGAAAAAACTCAATGTTAGTAGGGCACGAAAAACAGATTGAAATGGTGAATATGCATTGCTGAGTAGCCAGGTAAACAGGAGGTCATGCATATGTTAGTTTTGAAGTGGAAAATGAGGAGTTTAACTGTGATACTACCAAAAACCAATGAGCTAAAATGTGCCTGCAATTCGTCGGACTTAGTTATTTTTCCGAATTCCGATGAAAAAGTCACAACTCTGAGGTGTTGAAACACTAGCAAGCAATGCTGAATGATTGTTCTGGCCATGCTGGTGAAAGAGAGCCTATATGTGTGCTACTTCTGAGATGCTAAATGTGGAGTAGTGCTACACTGCTGCTCTGAACATGTGTGCCAAAGTCTGCTCGGAAATGTTTGACTTAGTTCGTAATTTATGAGTGAAAAATCACACAAAACTGGCCATAACTCCTGAAATAGTGCGAACCCATCCCAAATTTTGGCATGCAACAAGTTAGCAGTGTGCTTTTGGTCCTCTCAAAGTTTAAAAAAAATAGAAGGTCCGTTTTTTGAGTAAATTTGTTTTAAAGTTTTTATTTATGATTTACTCAAATTTTTGGCCACATGACCACCTGTTTTGATGCTTTCATTTGATTCTACATGGAATTAGCTTCAAAATGATATAGGCATGTCTATATCACTTTGTGAATATTGATGGAGCTACAAGCCCTCAAAGATAGCACGTATGGCCCCCGGCCGGCCAGATATTCCAACTTGAGGCTGCATATCTCCAGAATGGGGAGTCCCAGGAAGCTGAAGTTTTGCACGATTTGGTTTCCCCCTAGGACCTACCTGGCGACCAAATTTGAAAAAAATCAGAAGATGGCGCGGGTTTCGGCCTGGTTGAAATGCCAGGAAGGCCTCTTACGCTGTGTCGTCGCCTGCGTTGTTTTCGCCTGCGTGGCTGCGTCTGTGTCGCCGTGTTTTCGTTATAGCCAGTGTAAGCGATGATATCTCCTCATCCCCCCGCCCGACCCACTATTGATCAGTTGCGCTAGGACTTTTGGGTGGTCGTGAGTGGCCCTGCGGTATTTACTGTAAGGTTAAATCGGTGCCGACGGGGACGTCATGTCAGTTATCTGGGAGCAGAAAAGGGTGTTAGCGCAACTCGTCAATGCGTAGGGACGGTGTTGGTGGGTTCATTTTCCCAAATTACCTTGAGTATTACTGTTTAGACCAATTTGCGGTTCGCCGCCGTGTTTTCGTTTTAGCCCTTACACTCTCCTTTCTGCCAGAAGAAGCTGCGTATGCCACGCAGTCCTCCCCTTCTGCCGCCAAAATATCTGCCTCCTCTCCTGCCTCCCCGGCCTCTCCCCCCTCCCCTTGCTTCTGCTAACCACGGGGAAACCACCGTAGAAAACCTCAGACCCGCGTTAGCCGAGACGGGCTTTGGCGCTCAAGCGTTGCATAACAGATATTTGCTGAAAAACAGACCCCAGGGTCTAGCGTTTGGTAAAGCCGGACACCTAAGCTTTTCTGAACTTGCCGCTTGAGCAAATGATGAACATGGTAGCTCATTTCAGAGAGGAGAGTTAAAGAGAATAATTACAAATATTTGTCTCAATCGGTCGTATGGTTGCTGAGAATAATAGGTGTCCGTGTTTTACCCCGTGTCCGGGGTTTACCCCCGTGTCCCGGTTTACCCCACATTACCCTATTTAATTCGCTTGAAACCTCACCTTTCTCAGTTTCAACGCTGCAGTTAGCGTTCGGTCTTCGTTCCATCTGTCTCGCTAGTCGGATATTCTCACTGCGCAAAAGACAAGGATCCCTTCAACGAAATACAGAACTATTCAGATTACGCTTTCATTTATGGTCGATATGGACCAGGTGCGTTGTCACGATTGGGGTTGGTCGATAGCGACCCGCAGGTCTGTATCCATGAAAGTTTAGATCGGTGCCGGCGGGGTCGTCAACGTCACTAGTTGTCAATTCTTTTCACTCGCTCCCTTTCCGCTCTCAAGGATTGAACAACGTCCGACTTGACATGGCACCTAGCAAACTGTCACTAATTTGTCACAGAGTCGCAATATCGATCGACCCATCCGAGGCAAGCGCGGACTCGTTACCAAATATGTACAGTGTACTATTGGCGGAACCCAGAACATGAGAAAATCCGGCCACCTACCTTTCACGGCTGCA
>JASAMW010003541.1:0-16628 GCA_030247985.1 Epsilonema sp. ZAB3_2
CCGGTCTGGTCGAGGACGGAGGCGGCGAGATTTGCGGTGGTTGGTGGTGCCGTGTCGCTGTAGCGCAGTGGGTGCCGAGCAGGGCAGGCTCGCCGGCAGCTGGATCGGCTCCCCGCGCGCCGGACTCATCACGGCGCCCTCCGGCTCAGGCGCGGACGGATCCACCACTTTCGCCATCGCTCCAGAACCCACGCGACATACACACCGTCAGGGTCGGACTAGCAATCAGGTGTGGACGAGTTGGGGTAACGCGATTTGGTTGTTTGATAGCGACCCCGCGGTATTTAGTGAAAGTTTGGATCGGTGTTTGCGGGGTCGTCGACGTCATTTGTTGTCAGTTCTCCTTTTCACTAGCTCCTTTCCGCTTCCAGATTGAACGAGGTCAACGAACCCCCGGGCGCCGATGCTAACTTCCACTGAATATCCGCCAGGTCCATCTCGACTTTCCCAATAACCGTACCGCAACTCGCCCATACGCAACGCAGGTTACACAAAACAGTCGAGATACAGCATTCTGGTCAGAGCAAAAATCGTCGAAAAGATTATCCCCGCTCTACTCCCTTGGTCGCAGAGGTTGTGAAGGCAGAGAAGTAATCACTAAATCTCAGGGTTACAAGCGAGCGAATAGTAAACCTAGCAGCTTCAAAACAAGATACTGCGCTAACTAACCTTCAAGTTCGGCGTCGTCGTCGTTGTAGTACTCCTGCAAGGGCTTCTTCTTAGGCCGCTACAACAACATCAACCACAACCCATTATTACATGTAGGAACAATCAACAGCTTGTTCTTTCTTAGAGCATCTTCACACCCCTCCTGAGACCCCTTCAAGCACCTCCTGACACACAAAAAACCAAACAACACACATAGACAGACAGACACCTCCGGATTGCCGCAATAAATAAAGCGCAGTCAAAATGCAGAAAGAAAGGACAAAGAGTATGTTATTGTGTACTGCCTCGGGCTCGCTGGCACTTTTACCGCTCGTAGCAATATACGCAAAGTGGTGCAATGCCTCTTTCATACTTACTTTACAACACTCTCACACCCAACAGTAGCTCCCAGCATAGCATAATGCACGTTTCCACACCTCATTAAGTATTAGCACCTCCTCAAAAGAAGGGCTAGCATTGCATATGTTACATACATACCAGCAGAGATACGTATGAATGAGCGTGATTTGAGTGTGCGCGTACGTACGTACATAACATACATACCTGTAATGTATTGAGCAACTGTTGTATCTTGAGTGACACCTTAGCCGGACGTGCGCTCCCTGGAACAATAAGAAACAGACCGATGTACACACAGACACGTTCAGCGCATTTGCGCAATACTAGCATCTGCGTTATCATGCAGCTAGGCAAGTAAACAAATGTACGTGCTACTGTAGAACAACAGGTACATATGTACGTAAGTTTAGAGCGTAAAATTTCAGACCGTACAGCACAACCTCGTCCTCCGTCCCTCTAGCCGGTCCACTGAGAAAATACATAAATTAGTATTTTGTCAAAGACCCTTATTTCGTTTCTTACAAAAATGTTGTGCGAGCACACACCTGCACAAATGCTCTGTTCCACAAGTCGTACAGTACCTGAGTTCTGATATTCGGTGTCGGGTGGAGTATGTTGGGTGGAATTCGCGTAGACCACGTCATCGCCAACAACAGTCGTCGTCGTCGTCGGTGTCCCTGTTGTCGTCTGCTGCTGCAGTTTATGAATGACTGGCGTCGACGTCGCCTCTTGTTGCAGTTCTACCGTATTAACCGGCGTCACCGTCGTACTGGCCTTCAGCGTGACATCCGGCGGCGGCGCTTTCCCATTGGCCGCCACGCCGTTTCCGCCAATCGCCGTCGTCGAACGAGGCTGATGATGCTGCTGCCTATGCCTCTGATGCCTTTCGCCCCCTCCTCCTCCTCCGTGCTGTTGAAGCTGCTGATTGGAGCCGCTGCCCCCTTCCACTACGCTATCCTCTTCTGAACTGCTATCTGCAGGGAAAAACAAAGGCGTTGGGGAGTATAGGGGCAAATCCGGCGATGGTCACTTGCGGAGAGGAATACAGGACTGTTTTGCAGTAAGTAGGTCCCGTATGTATGTATATATCGTGTAGCATGCATGTACGTAAGTATACAGTACTTCGAGTTAGCTACTCTATGTTGGGCTGGTATCTTTTCATTTATTCGTTTGGAAAACCCGGCTATCCACGTTCGAAATACCGCTTCCACTACTAAACGGTCAGGTTTCCCCCATGCAATCCACACTAACGACCACATGAATATGCAAGACAATTTCGCGCGTGGGAGCAAGCGAGAGTGCTCAAAACGCAAAACAAAGCCCGAGGTTCAATCTCACCGTGAGATTACTCACCACGTGTGTTGCGCATTCTCTAGTCACCTTCCAGCGCATGCATTATCTATCTACGAGTTGCGGTAACACAATTGTTTTGGTCGATAGCGACCCCCGCGGTATTTAGTGACAGTTTAGATCGCTGTCTGCAGGGGTCGTCGACGTCATTTGTTGTCAATTCTTCTTTTCACTCGCTCCCTTTCCGTCCCCAGATGATTGAACAAGGTCGCCGACCCCGCAGGCACTGATCCAAACTTTCGCTAAATACCGGGTCCGTTCGACCTTGTTCAAGTGTGGGGACGGAAAGGGAGCGAGTGAAAAGAGTTACAACACATGACGTCGACGACCCCCGCATACAGCGATCTAAACAGCAAGAGCTGACCAAACGTACCCGTAAATAGATAATGCATGCGCTGGAAAGTCACTAGAGAATGCGAACACACGTGGTGAGTAATCTCACGGTGAGATTGAACCTCGGGCTTTGTTTTGCGTTTTGAGCACTCTCGCTTGCTCCCACGCGCGAAATTGTCTTGCATATTCATGCGGTCGTTAGTGTGGATTGCATGGGGTAAACCTGACCGTTTAGTAGTGGAAGCGGTATTTCGAACGTGGATAGCCGGGTTTTCCCAACGAATAAATGAAAAGCTAGACTAGCCCAACATAGAGTAGCTAACTCGAAGTACTGTATACTTACGTACATGCATGCTACACGATATATACATACATACGGGACCTACTTACTGCAAAACAGTCCTGTATTCCTCTCCGCAAGTGACCATCGCCGGATTTGCCCCTATACTCCCCAACGCCTTTGTTTTTCCCTGCAGATAGCAGTTCAGAAGAGGATAGCGTAGTGGAAGGGGGCAGCGGCTCCAATCAGCAGCTTCAACAGCACGGAGGAGGAGGAGGGGGCGAAAGGCATCAGAGGCATAGGCAGCAGCATCATCAGCCTCGTTCGACGACGGCGATTGGCGGAAACGGCGTGGCGGCCAATGGGAAAGCGCCGCCGCCGGATGTCACGCTGAAGGCCAGTACGACGGTGACGCCGGTTAATACGGTAGAACTGCAACAAGAGGCGACGTCGACGCCAGTCATTCATAAACTGCAGCAGCAGACGACAACAGGGACACCGACGACGACGACGACTGTTGTTGGCGATGACGTGGTCTACGCGAATTCCACCCAACATACTCCACCCGACACCGAATATCAGAACTCAGGTACTGTACGACTTGTGGAACAGAGCATTTGTGCAGGTGTGTGCTCGCACAACATTTTTGTAAGAAACGAAATAAGGGTCTTTGACAATATACAAATTTCTGTATTTTCTCAGTGGACCGGCTAGAGGGACGGTAGGACGAGGTTGTGCTGTACGGTCTGAAATTTTACGCTCTAAACTTACGTACATATGTACCTGTTGTTCTACAGTAGTACGTACATTTGTTTACTTGCCTAGCTGCATGATAACGCAGATGCTAGTATTGCGCAAATGCGCTGAACGTGTCTGTGTGTACATCGGTCTGTTTCTTATTGTTCCAGGGAGCGCACGTCCGGCTAAGGTGTCACTCAAGATACAACAGTTGCTCAATACATTACAGGTATGTATGTTATGTACGTACGTACGCGCACACTCAAATCACGCTCATTCATACGTATCTCTGCTGGTATGTATGTAACATATGCAATGCTAGCCCTTCTTTTGAGGAGGTGCTAATACTTAATGAGGTGTGGAAACGTGCATTATGCTATGCTGGGAGCTACTGTTGGGTGTGAGAGTGTTGTAAAGTAAAGTAAAATGAGGCATTGCACCACTTCGCGTATATTGCTACGAGCGGTAAAAGTGCCAGCGAGCCCGAGGCAGTACACAATAACATACTCTTTGTCCTTTCTTTCTGCATTTTGACTGCGCTTTATTTATTGCGGCAATCCCGGGAGGTGTCTGTCTGTCTATGTGTGTTGTTTGGTTTTTGTGTGTCAGGAGGTGCTTGAAGGGGTCTCAGGAGGGGTGTGAAGATGCTCTAAAGAAAGAACAAGCTGTTGATTGTTCCTACATGTAATAATGGGTTGTGGTTGATGTTGTTGTAGCGGCCTAAGAAGAAGCCCTTGCAGGAGTACTACAACGACGACGACGCCGAACTTGAAGGTTAGTTAGCGCAGTATCTTGTTTTGAAGCTGGTAGGTTTACTATTCGCTGCTTGTAACCCTGAGATTTAGTGATTACTTCTCTGCCTTCACAACCTCTGCGACCAAGGGAGTAGAGCGGAGTAATCTTTTCGACTATTTTTGCTCTGACCAGAATGCTGTATCTCGACTGTTTTGTGTAACCTGCGTTGCGTATGGGCGAGTTGCGGTAACGCGATTGGGTTGGTCGATAGCGACCCCGCGGTATTTAGTGAAAGTTTGGATCGGTGCCTGCGGGTTCGTCGACCTTGTTCAATCTGGAAGCGGAAAGGAGCTAGTGAAAAGGAGAACTGACAACAAATGACGTCGACGACCCCGCAAACACCGATCCAAACTTTCACTAAATACCGCGGGGTCGCTATCAAACAACCAAATCGCGTTACCCCAACTCGTCCACACCTGATTGCTAGTCCGACCCTGTATGTGTGTATGTTGCGTGGGGTTTGCAGCGATGGCGAAAGTGGTGGATCCGTCCGCGCCGAAGCCGGAGGGCGCCGTGATGAGTCCGGCGCGCGGGGAGCCGATCCAGCTGCCGGCCAGCCTGCCCCGCTCCCTACCCACTGCGCTACAGCGACACGGCACCACCAACCACCGCAATCTCGCCGCCTCCGTCCTCGACCAGACCGGCAAACCCTCACGGTCACTCACTTATGGTATGAGATAAGATACAGTAGTAGTACTTTGGGCTAAACCCGGACACGGGGACTAACCCGGACACCTAGTATATCTCAGGAACCATACGACCGATTGAGACAAGTATTCTACCAAGCGATTCCTTGAACTCTCCTCTGTCAAATGAGCTATCACGTTCATCATTTGCTGAAGCGGCAAGTTCGGAAAAGCTTAGGTGTCCGGGTTTACCCCATACAGTACCCTATCAAACAGGTGTACGTATGGCAAGTGTATTGTGTGTACATTGGTACACAATGTGTTTGCAGGCAAGCTATTGAGTCGCTCTCGTAAAGTGGCCTACCTCCTTCTACACAAGCTTCGGCACAAGGACACGAGAGGTCTCACTCCCGGTGACAGGGTAAGTAAGGCAGTCGAAGAGTTTCACTCTCCCTGTATTTCCATGATAATGCTTCTTTTGCATGCATCTGCTTGTACACTGTGTATGTTTCTGGCGTACTATTAGTAGGTTATAATTTGTTCTTGTAGGTAGCGCTGGTGTACCCGAACAACGATCCTTTGTCTTTCATGGTGGCGTTTTATGGGTGTGTGATGGCTGGTATGGTTCCAGTACCCATAGAAGTTCCTCTAACCAAACGGGTATGTATGTAGGAAGGTACACTGTTTATCTTCAGAACAGTTTAGGTCTATTGTTTTATCGGAACCACTAAGTAGTCTATCCAAGCGAGAGCTGTTGTCGTCTCTGGGCACTTGTGCGAATTTTGTAGCTTATTCACGGAGTGTTTTACGGGGTAAACCCAAAAGAGGAATCGATAGGTAGAATACTTGTCCCAATCGTTGATATGGTTGCTGAGATATACTAGGTGTCCGGGTTTACCCCGTGTCCGGTTTTACTCCACAGTACCCTATGTGCTCCTGCAGCTGGACAGTACGGACAAACGCCCAAAAGCGAGAAGGAGGCACAGGGAGAAGAACGAGAAAGTGACAACTCCCGCTTGGCTGGCCACACTGTGGTGTCGTTTGTATCTGCTGTATATAACTATACGAAACGATGCTATTCTATACAGGATGCCGGCATTCAGCAGTTGGGCTTTCTGCTGGGTGGTTGCGGCGTGTCGGTGGCGTTGACGTCGGATCTGTGTTGGAAGGGACTGCCGAAGAGGCCAGGGGGAGGGGGCGGAGGAGGCAGCGGCAGCAGCGGCGCAGAAGCCGCCGAGTTTAAGGTACGTATGTGTATATAAGTGTATGTGTATATGTATGTATGTGTATATGTATGTATGTGTATGTCAGTATTCGCCTTGCTCCATAAGAGCGGTTGTCGTTTCGACCTCCCCGCCGAATTGAGCTGTAGTTATCACACACACGCAAAGCACGCCGAAGAAATATTTTTTACGCAAAGTACGCCGAATTTTGAGCTGCAGTTATTACACACACGCTCGTGTTTTGCGTGTGTGTGTGATAACTAAAGCTCAATTCGGCGGGGAGGTCGAAACGGCAACCGCTCTTATGGAGCAAGGCGAATATCCACCTGTTACACAATATTCTGTTGTGTATCCTACAGTAACCACCTGTACTTCATCGGTGTCGTTCCTTTGCCGGTAGCCATGTTTGTGTATGCATGCGGATAAAGCAATTCGTTCATTCAAGGGCTGGCCGCGACTGCAGTGGTTGGTGAGCGAGCACCTGGCCAAACCGCCCAAGGACTGGCAGCCGCCCCAACTGCCCCCTGATCAGGCTCCGGCCTACGTAGAGTACGCGTCGGACAAGGACGGCAGCGTGAAAGGCGTGTGCGTCACGCGCGCCGCCATGGTCGCGCACGCTCGGGCGCTCACCGCCGCCTGCTCATACCATGAAAGTGCGTACGTACGTTGACTGACACCGCATTCACATAGAGATGAGAGGGAACACGGCGGACTGATTGTTTATTGGTGCTTTCCTGCGTGTTATAGATGAGATCATGGTGTGCGTTTTGGACTTCAAGCGGGAAGTCGGATTGTGGCACGCCATCATTGCGGTAAGAGTGGCACACCGTCAGTGGTGCTCTTCAGACGTTCTCCGTGTTTGCTCCGATCGAATTCGCTCCAAGTTTGGAAAGACTTCGTTTTGAACCGAATCGAACTTCAATTACTCACACGTCTTCGAATTACAAACTCGGCAGCTCACACGCACGTTTGGAAAAACGGAGCGAATTCGGAGTTCACGTCTGAAGCGCACCAGTAGTTGGTTGTCCCCTCTGCTCTTTGGCTAGCCTGTTTGCGTGATTGGTGTTTGTGATTGTAGAGCGTGTACAATGGTATGCAAGTGATGTTCATTCCTTACGCTCTGATGAAAATCAACCCGGCCTCATGGATGCTTGTGATAACCAAATACAAAGGTACCTAGCAAGCTGTTGCAATATTAGGTCCAAGGGAATGATGCAGTAGCTTGTAACGTGACGTGGCCACGCTTAGTGATGTCTGTTGTTTGCAGCCGCTGTTGCTGTGGTCAAGTCCAGGGATCTTCATTGGGGCCTTTTGGCGACCAGAGATCACAAAGATGTGAATCTGCAGACGCTGCGGCTTTTACTCGTGGCGGATGGAGCTAATCCATGTATGAAATGATTGTTCACATTGGTGGCCATGTACGTACCCATAAATTCATTCCAAAATCATATGGTCCTGCTGTCGCTTTCATCTAAAGCCTGAATTTAAATGTGCGATATCCAAGTCGAAATCTAAGTCGCAGTGACTTTGACCGCCGATTTATTTGACAACACGAAATTTGCGGAACACTCCGCGAATTTCGCGAGTTCAAATCGGCGGTTTATTTGGCCGCCGATTTATTTGACAGCACGAAATTCGCGGCCTTTTCCCGAAACTTGCGGAACAGTCCGCGAATTTCGCGAGTAGTTCAAATCGGCGGTCAAACGTGAATGAGTCAGACTGCTTGCACACGTGTTTTTCTACGGCTCGTTATTCTGTCTGTCTGTGTAGGATCTCTGAACTGCGACCAGTTCGCGGGGACCTTTCAGTCGCGGGGTCTGCGCCCGTAAATGAGTCAGGCTGCTTGCAAACGTGTTTTTCTACTGTTGTGTTTTAGGGTCTCTGACGTCCTGCGACCAGTTCGCGGGGACCTTTCAGTCGCGGGGTCTGCGCCCGGACGCCCTGTGTCCCTGCGCCGGCTCCTCGGAGACCCTGAGCGTGTGTCTGCGTCGCCCGGGCAGGACGGGCGTGGGCAGCAGCGGCCGCGGCATTCTGTCCATGCTGGCCTTGAGTCACGGCGTGGTGCGAGTGGACCAGGAGAACAGCCTCACCTCCCTCACCCTGCAGGACGCCGGTCAAGTGCTGCCTGGAGGTGAGAGTTAACCCTCTCCGTAAAGGGCCGGCCGACTTGCCCTCGGGCACGGCGGCCAGACACGTTGTGGAGAGAGTTGACACATACCACGACCTGGCGTCATTGTTGGCAAACAAATTATTCTTCGTTTATATATGGTGTTGTTGGTTCAAACTGACAACAGCTGAACGAATTGTTGACAACAATGAGGCCAGGTTGCGGTATGTGTTAAAACGAGAACAGGATGGTGGGTGGGTGGGGTAATGTATTGCGGGGTAAGGTAGGTCGGTCAATATATAAGGTCGCTTGAATACGTGGATGGGTGAGAGGAAAGAAGGATGGACGATAGGTTCGGTTGAAATAAGGACTTAGTGATAGGCATATCGCTTTGTAGAAATTTTGCACATATTGTAGACTCTACCCCACAGTATCTTTCCTGATATATTCATCTCTAAAACGTAATGCCTCGTGCATGCGGAATGCTATTTCTCTCTATTCTCTTCTGTTCAGGCGTGGCGATAGTGATACGGCTGCAACCGGGTCCACCCCGATTGTGCAAGGCTGACGAGGTGGGTGAAATCTGTCTCCACGCTTCCTCGACAGGAGCCTACTACTGGGGCCTCGACGGTCTCAGCGCCTCGGTGTTTCGTCTGCAACCTCAGTCCGGAGAGGCGGAGGAGGAAGGAGAGGAAACAAGCCGAACGGGAGGACCGCACTACGTCAAAAGTGGACTGATCGGATTTCTTGGACCCGTAAGAAAGCAGCCGCTGCTGTTTTTTGCCATTACCGTTTTGCTTTGGAATAGCTGGGAGAAGGGGGAGGGGTTATAGATCATAGAGCATGAAATTTAACCAGCTCCGTAACGGCCTCGCCCGCTCAGCCCGCGGGCCGCCTGAAACGTCAGTCGAATGAATAATTTTCTCCTGTTTCCGCCGGCGCTATTTATCGATTCCGGGCCTGAGCGGGCGAGGCCATTACGGAGCTGGTTAACCAGCTCCGTAAGGCCCTGACCCGCAGGGCCCGCGGGTCACCCGAGGGTCACCCGCGGGTCACCCGAGGGTCACCCGCGGGTCACCCGCAGTCATTGGTTGGATCAATAAGGGTGGGGCTAAAAGGCGGACGCGGACACGGACGCGGACGCGGACGCTGGGTTAAAAGGCGGACGCGGACGCGGACGCTGGGCTAAAAGGCGGACGTAGAAAAAGCGGACGCGGCCCAAGATTTGCATCCGCGTCCGCCTTTTAGTCCAATCTGCTGACTCTTCTTTCTGCCACTTTCGTGGGTAATGGGCTAAATAAAAAGCGGACGCAAAAAAGCGGACGCAATATTGCATGTGCTAAGGTTAGGACTTAGGCTTTAGGCTTAGGCTTAGGTATTGGATGCAGAGGGGTAGGCCTCAGCCTAAGCCTCAGCCTAAAGCATAAGTCACATCCTTTTGAAAAAAAACACAACTTGCTTTATTTGATCACATTGTGAAAGAAATGCCCTGTAGCGATGTACAGCAGTATCCTGATCAGTGACTGCCGAGCATGGTGGTTACACATGCAATGTTGCGTCCGCTTTTTCTGCGTCCGCTTTTTAGCCCATTACCCACCAAAGTGGTAGAAAGAAGAGTCAGCAGATTGGACTATATGGCGGACGCGGATGCAAATCTATCGCCGCGTCCGCTTTTTCTGCGTCCGCCTTTTAGCCCAGCGTCCGCGTCTGCGTCCGCCTTTTAACCCAGCGTCCGCGTCCGTGTCCGCGTCCGCCTTTTAGCCCTACCCGGATCAATAATTTTCTCCGTTTCCGCCGGCGCTTATTTTCGGTTCCGGGTGACCCGCGGGTGACCCTCGGGTGACCCGCGGGGGACCCTCGGGTGCCCCGCGGGTGACCCTCGGGTGACCCGCGGGTGACCCGCAGGTGACCCGCGGGCCCTGCGGTTCAGGGCCTTTCGGAGCTGGTTAACCCCTTCGTAATCCCAGGTGTCCGCCTGTCCGTAGACACCTGGCGGACGGGGTTTGCCCCGTCCGTAGACGGAGTTTGTTTCTGAAGAAAAGAAAGTAATTCGCAGTCGAGCAACAGCTAACTTTTGGAGATAGGTTTTTTCTTCAGAAACAAACCCCGTCTATGGACGGGGCAAACCCCGTCCGCCGGGTGTCTACGGACACGCGGACACCTGGGATTTCGAAGAGGGTTAACACATACCGCGACCTGGCGTCATTGTTGGCAACAAGCCGTTCAGCTGTTGTCGGTTTGTGTCTGTTTTTTTCGGTGTTGTCGGTTTGTTGTCCGTTCGTCAACAAACCAACAATAAAGCGACAACACCCATATGTAAACGGACAACAATTTTGTTACCAACAATAGTGGGCTACACACGTGGTGAGTAAACTCACGGGGAATTCCCCCTAAGTATGCGATGAAGCATAGGGAGTCCGGTGAATGCACCGTGAGTTTGAAACTCACCGTCGTGTGAACACATGAGAAAAAGTTTGCGCTTGGGAGCAAGTGAAAATGTTCTACACGAAAAATAAAACTCGAAGTTCAACTCGAAGATCGAATTCACCGTGAGTTTACTCACCACGTGTGTAGCGCGCTAATGACTGTTCTGCATGTATTGGCATTGCAGGGTGGTTTGGTGTTCGTGTGCGGTACGAAGGCCGGGATGATGTCGGTGAGCGGGCGGCAGCACAACGCGGATGACGTCATCGCGACGGTGTTGGCGGTGGAGCCGATGAAGTTCATCTACCGCGGTCGCATCGCCGTCTTCTCTGTGCCCGTCTTAAGGGACGAGCGCATCTGCGTCATCGCCGAACAGAAACCAGATGTCTCCGAAGAGGAGGTACGAACTAGTACGGTAGAGGCTGCTAAAAATACTTGTAGGGTACTGTGGGGTAAACCCGGACACGGAGGTAAACCCGGACACCTAGTATATCTCAGCAACCATAAAGATCGACTGAAGCGGTAAGTTCACAAAAGCTTAGGTGTCCGGGTTTACCCCACACTTACCCTATTTGGGTCACCCTATCTTATGTCTGTTGCTGGGAAGGTGGCAAGCCTGGCGAGAATTGAAATGAAGAAGATTCTTTTACTGCCTTCTTTCTGAAGGTTGAACAGTTTCCCGGATATTTCCCTGATGAACGAAGATAAGGGTGGTCGGAATTCTTGTGTATTTACCGTATTTTTGGGTGTATGGCCCCCTGGGGCTATACAAAAATCGAGAGGTCTGATGGGGGGTTATACACTGGGGGGGGGGGGGGGGGGGGGATATACACTGGGGGGGATATACAGATGGGACAAAATTTATGTTTTTGAGAGGTGTGTAGAGGCATGTTTTTGAGGTCAAAAGTACGTGTTTTAGGGCATAATCGCGGTCAAAACAGGGTTATTCTAGTATTAGACATGCTCAGCTAAGCTTATAGGCATGGTAGCATGTTGTAGGAGTAGCTACGTATAGCTAGCTTATGACCAGCTTACATAGGTAGGTTAGGTACCTTCCAGTACATGGGGGTTATACACCAGGGGGGGATATACATAGGACAAATTTTATGTTTTGCCAATGGGGGGTTATACACTGGGGGGGATATACTCAGGGGGGGGGGGGGGGGGATATACACCCAAAAATACGGTACGTGCACTAGTTGTAGGTACTGCTTGCTTTACGCATGTGAGTTGGTGTGCTTATAGAGCTTCCAGTGGATGAGTCGGGTCCTGCAAGCCATTGACAGTATTCATCAGACGGGTGTCTACTGCTTAGCCCTCGTCTCGCCTAATCAACTGCCGAAAGTACGTCCAGTGCTTGTATGTATGCGTAATTAGTATGTCCGCTGTACCTAAGGTACGTATGTACTACGTACTGTCAACAATAGGGTAGTACATATTCTTCCTTCCCCAGCGTCCAAGTTTGTTACTTACTTCCAGCGTCCAAGTTACTTTCACTTCCTTACTTGTATCAAGAATCAATAATTCTGTCGAAAAGCCCAAGTAACTGGTGCCGAATAGGGGAAGACGTTTTGTTTGTACATAACTACGTCATTCATTCTTCCCCGTAGCACAATTACAGATTGCTCTTCTTACCCAACACTGCTGTTGTACGTAGTTGTAGACTCTACCTCTACCGCTACTCTATTCCTGTGTTGTAGACTCCTCTGGGCGGGATTCACATATCGGAGACGAAGACGCGCTTTCTGGAGGGCGCTCTGCACCCCAGCAATCTGCTCATGTGTCCGCACACTTGCGTCACCAACTTGCCCAAGCCCCGCGAGCCGCAGAAGGACGTGGGTCCCGCCGCCATGTTCGTCGGAAATATCGTCCAGGGCGCCCGTATCGCCTCCGCCAGAGGAAGGGATCCGGGCGCCGCTGCCCAGGATGAAGATAGGGTAAGACGGGGGCATTCTGGGCTAGTAGGGTAACCGGGGGGGGGGGGGTGAAGCTGGGTTTAGATGGGGTAAACCTGGCCACCTCGTTCTGAACACCGGTCTTTGTACTGGAGCGCGGCCGGGTTTACCCCATCACAAACAGAGACTTCTCGACACATAATACTAAAACCAGTCAAACATAAAACAACGTCACAAGTATACGTACAGCAAAAAAACCGACTATAAACCTAGCTTGAAGGTGTAAGCAGGGGGAATTCTTAGAGTACCCTACTTCGAACTAGTCAGAAGCTGGAGTAGCTGATGACATGGCAAAGCAATAGCGATATGAGAGTTCGCCATACGATATCCCACCAAATATAAGAGTCTTGATGCCTTATTATGGTACGTGTTTTGGTGACGGTCAGTGGTACCGTTACTTCTCCTGCGTGTTTACACTCTTATGTACAGTACCCTACAGTGTACGCAGTACGTAACACTCCATTTGCTTTCTCTTTGCAGTCGCTGTTTCTGGCGGAGATTCTGAAGCAGCGCGCGACGGCGAATCCCGACCACTGCCTCTTCACGCTGATCAACGCCAAGGGCGCGGAGGTGTGTTAGTTTGAGTCTGGTTCGAATAATTGGTGTGTTCTCTTTCTTCTTCATGTATCCTGTTGAATAAAGATGATTGATCGTATTGAGGTGGTGAGCGTGAGCTGCGCCCAGCTGCACAGGAGGGCGGAGCGCATCGGATGTCTGCTCCTGGAGAAGGCGCATCTGAACGCCGGGGAGCACGTGGCGCTCATCTTCGCGCCCGGCATCGACCTCGTCGCCGCCTTCTACGGCTGCCTCTATGTGGGTAAGAGCGTCGACTGGACTGGACCAGTATTTATTTACGAACTTGACCATGGCTCATTCACATTAGAAGGAAATGCGTTACTTTGGGGCGTCCATGCCTTTGCGTGTGTGTCGAGCCGTGGACAGGCCGAGCGGACCCCCAGCGCATGTCTACTATGTGAATGGGTCATCATGGCACACACGTCGGGGTTCTCTCGTGATGTCATCAAGTTGCCCTGTGTTTTCGTTTCACACTCTGTCTCAACCCTATTTGGGTATTCGTTTCACACCCATTCTGCAGCTACTAATGTGTATGTGGTTCCCATATTCATTCATCCAATACATTTTCGCAAGTGTACATGCATACACACATAGATAACACACTCATAAATCCCGTCTTCTTCTGTTCGTGTAGGCATGGTTCCGGTGTGCATTCGGCCGCCGCACGCGCAGAACCTGGCGACGACGCTGCCCACGGTGCGGATGATCGTGGACGTGTCGCGCGCCGTCGCCATCCTCTCCACCGCCTCCATCATCAAGCTGCTGCGCAGTCGGGAGGCCGCCCATCGCGTGGACGTCAAGGTAGGTAGGGAGGTAGGGTATTTAGTGTACTATGGGGTAAACCCGGACACGGGGGTAAACCCGGACCCAATCGATTCCTTGAACTCTCCTCTTTCAAATGAGCTACTGTAATGTTTCGTGTATAGCCCCCTGGGGCTATATGATCGGTAAGCCCCGATTAGGGGGGGCTATATTCGAGGCGGGGCTATACAAAAGGGGGGGTTATATAAGAGGGCATTTTGCATTAGTGACCAAAGTAAGGTTATTTGACCCCCTGAACTCGTTTTTATGGCTTATTTTGCCTTTACACAAGCTAAAGTGGTCTAAAACAGGCTGCTCTTACGCAAAAATTATCATCTTTGACATGGACTGACCATTTCTGCTGAGGTGGTCAAGAGGGGTGAAAATCAAAATGTATCCCAAACTGTCCCAAATGATGCGCCATCAACTCCTATGGCTAGAAACACGTCGAAAACGCTGTTTTTAGCTGTAAAAACCTTCGTTTTCGTCGTTTTTCGCGGTCTTTGATATGGGGCTATAATACGAGTACAAATGACGATAGGCACCGATTAGGGGCGGCTATCTACGAGGGGGGGGGCTATATTCGAGGGGGGGGCAATACACGAAACATTACAGTACTATGTCCACCATTTGCTGAAGCGGCAAGTTCAGAAAAGCTTATGTGTCCGGGTTTACCCGATAGTACCCTATTTCGAAAGTCGAGGAAACAACCCACTTTACCAAGCAGCTGTAAGCAGCTGCTTAAACAGCTCGCGAGTATCACTAGCGTACGCACCTCTGGTCAAACCAATACGTAATAATAACAGTAACAATCAAGCAGAAAGTCGAAATCGTATCCAAGACTGGGTAGTAGGTAGGTACGTGGTAATTTGATGCGCATTTGCGCCCCTGTTTTTTCTTGCGCCCCAAAATTTACCTGCCAGAGGCGCAAAATTACTCTATGTTACATATGAAGACATGCCACAGAGTCTCTGGCAACCAGGTGATTTTGGTCTTTGCGCCTTGTTAGCTACCTGCCTTGTTAGCTATAAGTACAAATTATATTTCTGGGACCCATGCATTATTTATCTCAGGATCTAGCCAACGTAGCTCAAAGCGGTTAAAAATCTCTCGATAACTTTAGCTCGCCTGGAAAATAAAAAAAACCGCATGCGTCTACGTGCCCTCTGTGTCGAGAAATCGCCAAATTCCTTAAGTACTAAAAATGTACACTTTTTTTGATTATTCAACATAACTGAACAAGCCGCAAATACTTTTTCATTAAAAGTAGCCTATCCTATGTATAATTTGATGCAGATTTCAAAAATAGTATTGGTGTTTCAAAAAATTTAACCCCTACCCAACAATTGTCAAAAATATACAAATTTTGCAAAATTATATACTAGGGGTTAAATTTTTTTTAAACACCGATACTGTTTTTGAAATCTACCCCAAATTTTACACAGGATAGGCTACTTTTAATGAAAAAAAAATTTTTGCGGCTTGTTCATTTATGCTGAATAATCGAAAAAAGTGTACCTTTTTAGTACATTTTTAGTACTTAAGGAATTTGGCGATTTCTCGACACAGAGGGCACGTAGACGCATGCGGTTTTTTTTATTTTCCAGGCGAGCTAAAGTTATCGAGAGATTTTTAACCGCTTTAAGCTACGTTCGCTAGATCCTGAGATAAATAATGCATGGGTCCCAGAAATATAATTTGTACTATAGTTGTTAGTTTTGTTAGCTACCTACATACCTACCCCCTGCAAGGGCAGTATGACACTGTGCTCATAAACGTCATAATGTCTGTGCTCACTGTTTTTAAGGCCTGGCCCACCATCTTGGACGCGGAGGAGTTGCCACGGAAACGGCTGACGCACGTGCACGCGCCGGACGGGTCGGATGCGCTGGCCTACCTCGACTTTTCCGTCTCCACCACCGGCATGCTCGCCGGCGTCCGCATGTCCGCCGCCGCCACCCTCGCCCTCTGTCGCAGTCTCAAGCTGGCCCAGGAACTCTACCCCTCGCGCCACGTCTTGCTTTGCTTGGATCCCTACTCCGGCCTAGGATTCGCCCTCTGGTGCCTCTCAAGGTACGCTACATGCATGCCAAATTATGGTCTGGCCAAAGAAGAGTTCGCTTATGGAACTCAAGTCGCGTTGCGCGGGATAGGTGTAGCTTACACAAATGCGGATTTCTGTCCGTGCTTCGTGTACTCCTATTCTGCAGAAGTTCATGCAAACTGCGCAGGACGACTTGAGTGTCCCATACCGAACTCTCTCTGCCAGACTATGGATAGGTAGTGCAATTTATACAGTAGTTGCTGTGTGTATGTTTCTAAGTTTGTGCGGTATTTGTACGACGAATAAATGCTTCAGCGTGTATTCCGGTCACCATTCCATACTCATTCCGCCGTCGGAAGTGGAGCAGA
>JASAMW010003542.1:0-28447 GCA_030247985.1 Epsilonema sp. ZAB3_2
GTCCCATAATAAACTCCAGGCGTTTCCGCACTTATAACTCTCGAGTTAAAGCTGAGATTTCAATGCGGTTTTTTCTGTTATGTAGCCAAGGCTTCAACTTAGATACATGCAAAATTTCATCTGCATAGCTTCATTGGTTATGGTTTTATTGGCCTTCAAAGTTATGGTCCCGTTTTTGCAGTTTTTTCCTCAGTACTGTAGAATTGCGGTTTTAAGATAACTCAAATTTGTATTTACGCTTCCAGACTTTGAACTGACGTCCACACGTCAAGTTCTCTTGCCATGTGGATTGCTCTGAGGCACTTAGAACAAAATTGGCAGTGGTTGATAGCAAATTATGCCAGAAAATGTGCCAAATTTGCTTATTTGGGGGGAAAAGTCCATAGAAATTGGGGGATAGAGAATGCAGCTGTTTTGAACCAGTTCTAATTGAGCTAAAATCATGAAATTTTGCCTGCATCTAAGTTGAAGTCTTGGCTACATAATGCAAAAAAACGCGTTGAAATCTGAGCTTTAGCTCGAGAGTTATTACCGCGGAAAGCCCCGGAGTTTATTATGGGACACCCTGTAGATATACATTCTACTTTAAGAAAGTCGCAACAATTACTGATGATAAGTTAAAAATTTACTCTAGCCTGCAAGGGAGTCTGACTCTTTGATTCTGCCCAAAAGGGTGTATAACTCTTTGACTTTGCCCGAAAGGGTGTGACTCTTTGATTCTGCCCGAAAGGGTGTATAACTCTTTGATTTTGCCCGAAAGGGTGTATAAGTCTTTGATACTGCCTGAAAAGGTGTTAACCAGTTTAAATGAAGAAGAAACTGAAGAAATGTAACAAAATGTACTTTGAAAATTGATGGAACAGTTAGAAAAATGTTGCTTTAACTCAAGTTTTATGAGATAGAGGTTACAGAAGACACCTGCAGGGTGATAAATATATACAGGTTGAGCAGATGTAGGTTGACCAGATACAGGTTGAATGGATTGGTATAGGTTCAATAGATACAGGTTAAATATATACAGGTTAAATATATACAGGTTAAATATATACAGGTTAAATATATACAAGGTAAATATATGCAGGTATGGTTAAACTTTTTGTATGTTTGGGAATATTGAAGGAATAGCAATTACTAGAGAAGTTGGGAAGTACTTTCAAAGAAAGAACCTGCTGCTACTAGAATGATTGAACCATTATCAAACTCTACAACTTTTTATCAGAAGAGATACTAATTATTAACTATTGCCTGAAAGAGAAATGTCATGAGCTATTGCCCAAAGGAGACATAAAATGAACTGTTCCCTGAAATGTATAAATGTGAACTATTGTCGAAAGGACATAAACATAAACTTATGCCTGAAATTACCATTTTCCATATACCAATGCCAGCGAGGGCAGCGAAGCTGCCCGAAGCTGGCATGCTGAGTAAAAAGATTTACCTATTCCCAATTTGAACAAATGCACTGTGTTATTTGGTCAGAACAATAAAAATTTAAAAGTTGTTACTGTGAGAAAATAACCCATCTGATTTTGTATTTTTCATGCAGTAAAAAATAAATACTACACAAAAAGTTAAGAGGTGTGTGAAAAAAACACTAATAAAATAGAAATCAACCATAAGCAGAAATCAAACTGCGAAAGGTATACTGTGTCTGAAAGCAATACCTATCTGAAAGAGCAAGCAAAGTAAGCTGAGCCCATCATTTTCACGCCAGTGAAAAAACTGATATACCTGTCATGAAACGGGAAGTAAACCATGGCTGAGCACATCATTTTCACACCAGTGAAAATGCCAATCTACCAAAACGAAACAGCAAGCAAACCACACCTGAGCTCATCTTTTTCACGCCAGTGAAAAAAACCAATATACCTATCATGAAAGAACAAGCAAACCGCGGCTGAGCACATCATTTTCACGCCAGTGAAAGTGCCAATCTACCAAAACGACACAGGAAACACACCACACCTGAGCTCACCTTTTCACACCAGTGAAAAAACGCATATATCTATCATAAAACAACAAGCAAACCGCGGCTGAGCACATCACTTTCATTGAAAGTGCCAATCTGTCAAAACGAAACAGGGAACAAACCACATTTGAGCACATCTTTGCCACACCAATAAAAAACCAATATACCAAATACAAATAAAATATACATATACAAAGGAAAAAATTCTATACCTAATAAAACATATACCTATACAAAGGAAAAAAATCTCTACCTAATACAAAAATTATATAACTTTTTAATATAAAGCTTGTTTATTTTGTGACACCTTGGTTGATGAATTCAGCTAATTTACCATCTTTATTTCGATCATAATCAACTGTTCAATGGGCACGTAAATTTCTTGCATTGCTACACACCACAAAAGCATATGAAACTTTTAGAAAGTGAACACATATTCAATCAACACAACGAAAAAATGTACAGCTACAGCAGCCAATTTTATTGGAGCGGAAAGGGTGCTTCAAATTTATTCTTTTATCTTTAAATTTATATTATCTTTAAACTTAAATTTATCCTATTTCCGTCATGCCGCGTTCACCAGACGTATCCGTATATCCATACTCCTAGATACGCTTACGGATTTACGGACGTACGGATCTACGAACGTCTGTTGTCCGTTCGTTCGTTCGTCAACCTATAAAGTGTTCGTCGTCCGTCCGTCAACCCATAATTAATGATTAATGATTAATGCATTAATCATTAATGATGATCAATTGCAGTATAAAATGCAAAGCCGTAATTCATGGCAGTGTGGTGTGGTTAATGATTAGAAACCATCATTGCAGTGCAGTACACTGTACTGAGTACAGTACTACCAACTACCAAGTCTACTACAGCCCATAGCTAAGCCTAAGCCTAAGCCTAAGCCTAAGCCTAAGCCTAAATGAAAAGTCATACTTTTAAGACTAAAACGGACGCAACGGACGTCTGGTCTGGTGAACGCGCCATGATGAACGCGGCATTACAGCTCAAGGAGGAAAAGTGGCGAAAAACTGAAAGATCACAGCGATCAAATTCGATGTCACAACCAGGAGCGTAAGTCTCAGCCTCAGTCCACCGTGATTCGTTGTTGAATGATTGCATTTAGAGCCGTAGCAAGAGCACATGTCCCATTTCCTATCAGCCGCGGAGTCTCTAAATCGCGGAAAGAGTTCTCGCGCGGAAATCACGCGACAAAAGTGCGAGCCGGAGCTCTGGTAGCGAGCGCGGAGGAAGGAGGCAAGATGGCCGCCGGTGTTTCCGTAGCGGAATACGGAGCGCAGACAACCGCGAATTACGGATTCGTCAACAGGGTGGCCTAAAATTTAAAATTTAAATAAAAAATTTAAATTTAACTGTGGGGTAAATCTGGCACGGTGGTAAAACTCGGACACCTAGTATAGTATATCTCATCTCAGCAACCATAGGAATAGGAAGCGATTGAAACAAGTAAGGCTTTGTTCATAAATTACGTAACGCCGAAATAGGGGGGAGGGGGGCTTTGGCCCAGCGTTACGGTTGCGTTACTTTACTGGGGGGGGGGGGGGGGGGGGTGGGGCCGCAAAAGTTACGTAACGCTTAATTTTTGGTGCACAAGCAAAATTTATGCCAAACCCCCCAGTAACCATGGTGGAGCACGACATTTGCTTTCAAGGCATATGGTAGGCCTAATTGATATCAATAACCAATAAACTAGCAGTAATACTAAAAGTATGTCATGTACTATTGCATTCTGTAATGCATACATAGCCTATTACGTAGATGGAAATACAACATAATGTACAGTACAGTACATCATTTTTGATCCAAACGTTACGTTACGTTTTGGTGGGGGGGGGGGGGGGGGGGGGGTGTTGGCCTAGCGTTACGAAAACGTTACATAGGGGGAGGGGGGTGCCAGCGATTGCATTTTAGCGTTACGTAATATATGAATAAAGCCTAAGCTACCAATCGATTCCTTGGATGGAACTCTCCTTTTTCAAATGAGCTAGGTTAGGTACCATGTTCATCATTTGCTCAAGCGGCAAGTTCAGAAAAGCTAGTTGTCCGGATTTACCCTGTGTCCAGTTTTACTCCACAGTATCCTAAATAAAAGGAATTATGATTTAGGGGGGGGGGGGGGAGAGGGAGATAGCTGACAAAAACCTGAGGCGCAAAATGCCAAATTCAGCTCTTTGCCTGCCACCTTCCGGCACCTCTTCATATCTGTCATACAGTATTTTTGCGCCTCTGGCAGCTGAATTATGAGGCGCAAAACGGAAAACTGGGGCGGTAGTGCACCTCAAGTTACCATGTACCTACCTACCCCTCAGGATCGGTGACCCTGTAGAACTCTTTTGAAAAGCAAAGTGGCCTTGTTGTGTTTTTATTATCCTTTTGTCGGAAAATATTTTGGGGCCCTAACAAAACGTCTCCAAAGCTGCTCATTCATCCACATTGGATGCCGAAACCGTACCGTCGATTTGGCCGCACGGAGTTCCGCTTATTTATTTTCCATCGACCGTCTTCAACTTTGGCGGAATACGCCGGAATTTGAAGGAACAATTGCAACATCACTCTCACCAGTTCACCAACCAAGCCAAATGCAGACTTTGGCGGAAAACGCGAATTCTGCGCGAGCGCGCGCGTGCGGCCAAAGGATCGGCGATCGGCATTCAATGTGAATGCGGCTTCCTTTATCTCTTACCGCCGACATAATTATCCATCTTGATGATAACGCAGACACTTGTGGGGCAGTTTACAGTACAATTCCGTGATTTTCTGGCATTCGTAAGCAGTGTTCGCTGAAATTCAGCGGTCGCTGATACATGCGATGCAACCGCGCCCAATGTTGCTCAAAGTCCTTGCTCATGCAGCTGTAGCACCGATGTTGCCTTCCCACCCTTTCCACGTATACCGTTTTCTCGCGTACAATCTCAGCTAGTGCCGCATCTGGCAACAGTTCCCACAATAAGAACAGCTGTAGAACAGTGGAACAAAAGGACGATGGCGGTTGAAGCATTATCTTTCTGAGTTTGTCCAATAATACATTTACCATTACCATTTTTCTTTCAAGTTCTATGTTTAGCGGCCAGCTACATTACGATATAAACAGTTTGCTGTGGGCTCGCAATTTCTAATCACTAATACCTTTGTTAGCCGTGTCATCACTAAACGTAGTTGACCAACCGTCAACTCGACGTACCATAGGCCAGTATTGATTCACTATGCCGATAAAAAAATCAATTAACAACAGGCCATAGAAAGGTATGTGAAAAAGAGGAAGCGCCGTTTACTCCTCCGTACTCTCGCTCTCTCTTTAGCCTGTCCTCTTACACGTGTCCGTCAATCTATGCGGTCCCAAGATATTGTGGGGCGAATTTGCTAGGGCAACTGGCAAGACAGGGGTTACGGTAGTTTTTTCAGTAGAACATATGGACGCAACCCACACCCCAACCACTGACCCTGCATTCTCTTCCGATTTTGAAGCGGGTGTGAGGGTTTGAGAGTTTTTCGATTTCCTGAACTTGTCTATTCGACTACGATTTGTGCCCTTTTTTCTCTTCTGCATAGCTTGAACGCTACCAGGCGGGCTACCACGGCTCTTCCCATTCATTTGGCTTTTCTTTCGGTTATGCTCTCTCCTCTCTCTAGGCCTTATGCGACTGTCGGGCGGGTCTTCTGAGTCGGGTTTTGCCCACATGATATCTATGTATGAGGGTACTGTGGGAACCCGGACATGTGGTAAACCCGCCCTAACTTTTATGACTTGCCGCTTTCACAAATGATGACATGCAGGTACTCTTTGAAGGTTCCGTGTTCCCCCGTGCGTCGTTCCCCTCCCTCATCCTCCCCATCGCTTTTCACATACTCCATCTGTGTTTTTTGTTCCTCTCCTCCCGTCGATAGGATCCTTGGGCTAACACTATTCCCAGAATACTTGACATGACTTAGCTTAATCTGCATGGACAATATTCCTACCCCATATCTAAATCTCGCATTGCTATACTGGGTGTCACTGTGCGCTTTCTTCAATTTGTCAATCTTATCGAATCAACCCCATAGCCCAGTTGCTTTTGCAGCCATTTTCTTAGGATAGGAAGGCTTTCCTTTCCATAAAGAAAAGCAATGGTTGTCATATTCATTATTTCATATCAAGAAAGCGTACAAAACCCACCCACCCCAAAGAAAAAAAAAAGAGGAAAAAAAAAGGAAAAGAAAAAACCCGGCAAAGAAAAAAAAAAAAGCCAGAGATGCTACAATCACAATAATCGTATCATAAAAACTCGTAACGCAAACCCCTTTGCTGTGCCTTAGTTGATTGACTAATTGTTATGGCTTGTAGCAGCGCAACAGGGCAACATAACCCAGGCCCTGAAATGAATAAAGTGCGCTCGTAGGATATGAAGTTATGTACGATACTGGGAGAGTTGCAGCCCTTGTTTTTATGGGTGACAATATGACAAGCTAATCTGGATGATAGGGGGGTTCCGCATTGCCGGATTCTACGGACTACTGAAGTGTTAGCCCTAATGGCATCCTACGATTTTTCTTGCGGCAATGGTACAAGCATAACTGGACCTACAAACAAACACATGTATTGTGATGTATGTGAAAAGCTGCTTTTATTGTGCGGTATGGTATGTAGGGTACTGTTGGGTAAACCCGACGACACGGGGGTAATCACGGACACCTTTCAAAGAGCTACCATGACCATGTTCATCATTTTGCTGAAAGCGGCAAGTTCATAAAAGCTTAGGTGTCCGGGTTTACCACATGTCCGGGTTTACCCCACAGTACCCTACATACATAGATATTCAGTTTTGTTGGGCAAAACCCATGAATCTTTCAGAAGACCCCGCACCCGACACGTCTGCATAAGGCCTAGAGAGAGGAGAGAGCTCCATTAACCTGAAAGAAAAGCTTCAAATCAAGTTAATTAGGGACAGAGCCCCGTTGGCTATGCTTCCGTTCACTGGTAGCTGTTCAAGCTATTGCAGATAGAGAGAAAAACAGTGGCTCTACAAATTTCGTTAGTCGAATAAAGACAAGTTTCTTCAGTCGAAATCTGAAAACATTCTCTCTCCGAAACCCTTCACACCCTGCTTTTCAAAATCGGAAGAGAATAGCAGGGTTCAGTCGGTTTTATTGCTGTGGCTCATGTGCTGTTGTTGCGTCCAATATGTTTCTACTGCAAAAAAACTACCGTAACCCCTGTCTTGCCAGTTGCCACTAGCAAATTCGCCCCACAATATCTCTTGGGACCGCATAGATATGACGGACACGTGTATTAATTGAGGACAGTGCTAAAGTAGAGAAGCGATGAGTTTACGGAGGAGTAAACGGCGCTTCCTATTTTTCCTACATACCTTTCTATTACTGGTGCGCAGGTAAAATTTTGGGTAACTTTACCCGAGTTACCCGGCCTATTTTGGACCAGGTAAATTAACCTAACTTTACCCAGAGATAATAATTGGCAGGTAATATTACCTGGCTTTACCTAACCTGACTGGCCGTCGAAGGCTAACTCGGGTAAAATCTGAGAAACTGCGGGTAAGTACTGCCAATACTTACCCGGGTAAAATCTTCCAACTAAACCTAGTACTTACCCGGGTAAATTTACCCAGGTTAGCGAAAGCAGTGGGCTTCAACCATAAATAAATATTCAAAGCTGCAAATACCTCCGCATAGGCGACTGTATGTAGTCATTCCCCACTATTTGCTAGTACATGTATCTGTGGGAATGAGTCAACAGCGTCACTATGAAGATGTAACGCTCAACATTGGAGACCAAAATCACCTGCTTTATGATGTTTTTGGCCATGATTTACACAACAGTACTTACCCGGGTAACCTGCTGGAATTTCAGTTTACCTGACCCGGCTGAGCTCTGACCAGGTAGGTTACCTGGCTTTACCTGGAAGCCGACTGCACTGGGTAAATTTTACCTAACCTAACCTGATTTTCTGAGAGGCCAAGTAAGCACCAGTACTTTCTATGGCCTGTTGTTCTCAATTGATTATTATTCTTCATCGTTTCAGCATAGTTGAATTCAATACTGGCCTATGGCTACGTTTCGAGTTGTACGGTTTTGGCTCCCACACTACGTTTTTAGCTGCATTGACACGGCTAACCAAAGGGCTCATTAGCTGATTAGCAAATTGCCTCGAGCCCACAGCAACACTGTTTATATCTGTAATGTAGCTGGCCGCTCAAACATAGAACTTGCAAAGAAAAATGGTAATGGTAAATGTATTATTGGACAAACTCAGAAAGATAATGCTTCAACCGCCATCGTCCTTTTGTTCCACTGTTCTACAGCTGTTCTTATTGTGGGAACTGTTGCCAGATGCGGCACTAGCTGAGATTGTACGCGAGAAAACGGTATACGTGGAAAGGGTGGGAAGGCAACATCGGTGCTACAGCTGCATGAGCAAGGACTTTGAGCAACATTGGGCGCGGTTGCATCGCATGTATCAGCGACCACTGAATTTCAGCGAACACTGCTTACGAATGCCAGAAAATCACGGAATTCGTACTGTAAACTGCCCCACAAGTGTCTGCGTTATCATCAAGATGGATAATTATGTCGGCGGTAAGAGATAAAGGAAGCCGCATTCACATTGAATGCCGATCGCCGATCCTTTGGCCGCACGCGCGCGCTCGCGCAGAATTCGCGTTTTCCGCCAAAGTCTGCATTTGGCTTGGTTGGTGAACTGGTGAGAGTGATGTTGCAATTGTTCCTTCAAATTCCGGCGTATTCCGCCAAAGTTGAAGACGGTCGATGGAAAATAAATAAGCGGAACTCCGTGCGGCCAAATCGACGGTACGGTTTCGGCATCCAATGTGGATGAATGAGCAGCTTTGGAGACGTTTTGTTAGGGCCCCAAAATATTTTCCGACAAAAGGATAATAAAAACACAACAAGGCCACTTTGCTTTTCAAAAGAGTTCTACAGGGTCACCGATCCTGAGGGGTAGGTAGGTACATGGTAACTTGAGGTGCACTACCGCCCCAGTTTTCCGTTTTGCGCCTCATAATTCAGCTGCCAGAGGCGCAAAAATACTGTATGACAGATATGAAGAGGTGCCGGAAGGTGGCAGGCAAAGAGCTGAATTTGGCATTTTGCGCCTCAGGTTTTTGTCAGCTATCTCCCCCTCCCCCCCCCCCCCTAAATCATAATTCCTTTTATTTAGGATACTGTGGAGTAAAACTGGACACAGGGTAAATCCGGACAACTAAGCTTTTCTGAACTTGCCGCTTGAGCAAATGATGAACATGGTACCTAACCTAGCTCATTTGAAAAAGGAGAGTTCCATCCAAGGAATCGATTGGTAGCTTACTTGTTTCAATCGCTTCCTATTCCTATGGTTGCTGAGATGAGATATACTATACTAGGTGTCCGAGTTTTACCACCGTGCCAGATTTACCCCACAGTTAAATTTAAATTTTTTATTTAAATTTTAAATTTTAGGCCACCCTGTTGACGAATCCGTAATTCGCGGTTGTCTGCGCTCCGTATTCCGCTACGGAAACACCGGCGGCCATCTTGCCTCCTTCCTCCGCGCTCGCTACCAGAGCTCCGGCTCGCACTTTTGTCGCGTGATTTCCGCGCGAGAACTCTTTCCGCGATTTAGAGACTCCGCGGCTGATAGGAAATGGGACATGTGCTCTTGCTACGGCTCTAAATGCAATCATTCAACAACGAATCACGGTGGACTGAGGCTGAGACTTACGCTCCTGGTTGTGACATCGAATTTGATCGCTGTGATCTTTCAGTTTTTCGCCACTTTTCCTCCTTGAGCTGTAATGCCGCGTTCATCATGGCGCGTTCACCAGACCAGACGTCCGTTGCGTCCGTTTTAGTCTTAAAAGTATGACTTTTCATTTAGGCTTAGGCTTAGGCTTAGGCTTAGGCTTAGGCTTAGCTATGGGCTGTAGTAGACTTGGTAGTTGGTAGTACTGTACTCAGTACAGTGTACTGCACTGCAATGATGGTTTCTAATCATTAACCACACCACACTGCCATGAATTACGGCTTTGCATTTTATACTGCAATTGATCATCATTAATGATTAATGCATTAATCATTAATCATTAATTATGGGTTGACGGACGGACGACGAACACTTTATAGGTTGACGAACGAACGAACGGACAACAGACGTTCGTAGATCCGTACGTCCGTAAATCCGTAAGCGTATCTAGGAGTATGGATATACGGATACGTCTGGTGAACGCGGCATGACGGAAATAGGATAAATTTAAGTTTAAAGATAATATAAATTTAAAGATAAAAGAATAAATTTGAAGCACCCTTTCCGCTCCAATAAAATTGGCTGCTGTAGCTGTACATTTTTTCGTTGTGTTGATTGAATATGTGTTCACTTTCTAAAAGTTTCATATGCTTTTGTGGTGTGTAGCAATGCAAGAAATTTACGTGCCCATTGAACAGTTGATTATGATCGAAATAAAGATGGTAAATTAGCTGAATTCATCAACCAAGGTGTCACAAAATAAAAAAGTGACAATTTTTAATTTTGAACATTTTATTGCATTGCGTAGATTAGGATTTCTTCTTTCCATGGACTACCCTGTACTCCAATAGCTACTTCAGCACATTTTCATTCAGGAGTACACGACTGCAGAAGAAGGAAAAATCAAAATCAAAGAAGAAAGAAGAAAAGAAGAATGAATTACAGAAACAGAAACAGAATGAGAAGGAATTTGTGTAAGATTTCAACATTTTGGAGTGATTTATTCCTCTTTTCAGCGAAATAATAGGCCGACGTGTAACGAAAACAAAAAAGGTAAAGAGGTCATTTCGTTTACCCACTTTCTTATGGGTCAGAGCGCGCGTCGCATTATGAAATACGTGCGTATGTACGTACGTACGTACTAATAAATGTCAATAGTCTATGTAAACCTTTGTACTATGTACTACTGCAATTTTGCGCCCCTCCCATCCTGTGTTTAGATTTCTACGTGCGTAGGTCATAACTTGAGATTTCCGAGGGTAATTGACGTCTACCTTACTTATTCTTTTGATTTCGTGTATTCATTCAAAATAGGGCGTGATAATCATTGTGGTAGACAGGTATGTAGGTACTCATTCCAAATGGGGAATGATATCGCTATGATACACAGGTATGTACATATTTGTGCCTTTGAACAAACATCGTTTTTGTGTTTATGTTTTTTGCGCTGTTGTGTTCGTAGGGAACGGAAGTGCTGTGTGCAAATATGTAAATTTTTTTATCACGATTTCTTCTTAAGGCTATTGACACCGTTAGATATGAGTGCCTAATGGTACTCATCGGTTATTTTTCCCATATGGGCTGCTATGTAATGTACTCCGTTATGTGTGGTAGGTAGGGTAGTACTGTGGGGTAAACTCGGCCATGGGGTAAAACTTTTTGGTGGCAGGATTTTTCCTTTGCCGGGGTTATTCCATAGTACCCCATTGTATTTGTATATCATATTATTTAGGAGGCGCTATGTACCATACCCACATACAATACACGCGTGACCTCGTATAATCACGTGTCTTTTGTGTACACACGCGTATGTCCTGTCAAATTTTGATTTACTACTTCTAGACTCCCTGCGGCAAGCCAAAAAAAACTTGAACACAGAATTTTGAACTGTGGGAAGGTCATCGCATTATTTTACACCCGTTGTTATCGGGTGTTTAACCCGTAACAACAATCGCCAAACGGACGTCGCAGTGTCGGAGAGAGTTTTATCTTTCTCCGCGCCCTGTAGGGTACTGTGGGGTAAATCCATACACGGAGTAAACTCGGACACCTAAGTTTTTCTGAACTTGCCGCTTCAGCAAATGTTGAACATGGTAGCTTATTTGAAGGAGGAGAGTTCAAGGAATCGATTGGTAGAATACTTGTCTCAATCGGTCGTATGGTTGCTGAGATATACTAGGTGTTCGGGTTTACCCCACAGTACCCTCATGTGTAGAAGATATGTATCCGCAAGCTGTTACTTGATGCAATTCAAGGACTTTACTTGTCAACAATCATCCATATCCCCCTTTTATGACTGCCGCATCATACCTCCTGCGCAATTTTTTTATCTACTTTTCTACCAATCTTGTCAACCCACCAGTCGTCATGCAGTTTGAGTCATGAGTCATGCGTATATCATCTCATGTTGGCGCCATGTAAACCCAAACCTGCCACCGTTTTAAAGGCTGACATGTGCGTGTTATGTCGTCATGTGCAATGCAACCACCCACTAAAAGTGTAGGCATATTGTTTACTCTTTGATAAAGGAAGGATCTTGCACTACAAGTCGGCACGGAAAAGAAAATATGGAAATTTCTATCGTAAAACTGCACGGTGCGACAATTGGAGAAAATTGGCTGAACTGAAAAGACAAGCGGTCGTAAATTTGAGCGTGTACTCTACTGCTACACTCTTGCCTGCCTTATTATTTATGTACTCTTGCCAATTCACGTGAGGAGATGCTCTACATGACAAATTTGCCCCACTTCATTCAAGTCACAAGCTGAAGAAATCCAACTGCCCAAATTTTTTCCTTTTGAAGCTGCTTTTGTGTCTGCGGTGCCTGTACAGTGCATATTCCTGCGCAATTTTATTCACAAATCTCAAGTGCTGATAAATTGACAGCTCAAACTCAAGAAGCCCTAGTGGTTTGCTACAACTGATTACTGTACGATTCACTGTCTTCGTTTGAGAGAATCTCAACTTTTTGAAGCGCGTGCTTTGTTGTCTGCTATAACTGGTGAAATTACTGGCTACTGTTCGAACGAAAATCGACTTTGTGATTTTTTCGGGATTAAGGATATTTCTCCTGAAGTGACAGCTGCTATTTCCGACTAAACCCCAACTTTCAACGCTGAGATATTATTCATCTAAACTTGCATGGTAAGCTATGCCACGTTTTGTTGTTGTAACACAAGTATCAATGGGTGTGAAAAGTCTGACATGTAGACTTGTGCATTCATAGTTCCCAGTGCATAAATAAATACTGCTGGAAGTTGTACAACTTTGAGCTTGGCTCGGTCAGTGAGTGTTGTTATTTTGTTAGTTGCCTTCTCGAAAATTTACTACTGCTAGCTTTAGTGTAAGCTAGGTTGAATTGAGATAGTTTTTGAGCACGGAATAGCTTGTCTAGCTAGTCTATCGAGGTGCCAGCTGACAATGGTCTTTGTGAGATGGGGTTACTCATTCGTTTTGAGTTTCGGAAAAAGCTATGTAGCGAAAGCTACTAGGAAGTGCTTGGTATGAAAATTTTAGGCGATTCAATCATATGAGTGAGAGTAAATTTCTGGGCTATTTTTTGCTCATGGTACAAGCTATGGACTGGTTGGGCTAAAAATTATTGGGTGGTCGCGAACTGACCCCTCTAAGGGTTTTCCCAATTAACAAAATGGGCCGGACCCGCCGGCCGGCCGTAGGATTAGGGTGTTCCTAAAGGGTTTTTTAGATGAGTTTTTAGCGGCCGACCGGACGGACCAAAACATAAGTGGTCCGGACCAAACAAGAAAAACACAAATTGGCCACAAAGCCCTTCGCCTTCTTTGGGCCACCTGTCTGCTTTCTCACATCCCTGCGATCTTCTCCCCCCTTTCTCCTTCCTTCCCGCTCCCCCACGCTGACCCTAATCCTCTTTATGACCACTCAAGAGGGAGGAAACAAAAGCTCGTCCGTTTCGTCCGATGTCTTGGGCTGGGACGAAAAAGTCCGGACCGCCGGCCCATTTTGGATCAACTAAAACGCACTAATCCTTCGGCCGGCCGGCGGTCCGGCTCTTTTTGCTCAACTAAAAAACCCTTCTAATGATCCAAAAAGGCCGTCCGGTCCGGTCTTTTTCGTCCCAACCCAAGACATCGGACGAAACGGACGAGCTTTTGTTTCTTCCCTCTTGAGTGGTTATAAAGAGGATTAGGGTTAGAATGGGGGAGCGGGAAGGAGGGGAGGGAGGAAGGGAGAAGATCTGTCAGGGATGTGAGAGAACAGACAGGTGGCCCAAAGAAGGCGAAGGGCTTCGGCCAATTTTTATTCCTGATGATTGGTCCGGCCCACTAATGCTTTAGTAAAAAATGTAATACAGCAATGCAAGGGTGTCAGCTCGCGACCACCCATAATTTCTTAGCGCAATAGGTTCATAGCTGCGCGCAGCATGTTACGTATGCACGTGCATACCGTTTTAGCAGACGTAATCTGTCCATTATTTTCGCGCTTGGCCACCCCTTTCCTATCAGGCTGTGACAGGCGTGAAAAGGACCACGCGCACTTTTAGGGTAGACTGGGGTAATTTCGACCATCAGAGAAGTTACATTTTCTGCCGTGACCATACGCCAACGAAAGGGTTCAAAGATGCAGTTTTTTGTCCAAAGGCCAAACATTTTTCCCATAATTTTTTCCTATCCAAATAAATGCCAAATTACCCCCGCATTACCCTCGAGTCCAGCCCATCCGCCGGCTCTTAAACCCGGCCACAAATTTTCTCCATAATTTTTTTCCTATCCGTATCCAAATTAAATTCCCCCGGATCGATGAGGTCCGATTTACCCCGCGCTACCCTCAAGTCCAGCCCATCCGCCGGCTCTTAAACCTTCGGCTGTGCCCATTGTCCCCTCTTTCTCTGTGTCTCTGGCGGCCACGTGTGGTGTTTGGTCAAGCCGTAAGGCAGCAGTCGTCCCTTTCAGCCGCTTATTAGCATCCACCCTGAACACAGCGAACGGCCTCTAAGCGAGCTGCCTGGATTGCAGGATCAAGAATTCATAAAGTTGTGTCGTATCATTAAAGAGGGGATCTGGCGGGATAGTTTTGTATTGGGAGGAAATTTTCGAATTTCTAACATTTGAAAGCACCTACCTATGTAAGATCGCATCCTCTTTTGATCTAACCCCATGTTCTGAAGCCGATTTTGCCTCTGTGAAGCGGCGCCCCAGTGAAGCTCGAAACAGGCCAAAGTGTTGCGAAATCCCCTTCCTAACTGGGGCGCCGATTCACAGAGGCAAAATGATTGACTCCAGAATGTGGTTAGATCGAAAGAGGATGCAATTTTACGTCTGATAGTTCGGGCACACCTTTTATAAATTCTTGATACGGGCGCGGGAAAGCGCCTTTGGTCTGTGGGGTGGGGCAGTACAGCGGCGTACGTACGTACGTAGGTATCTCCTTCTGGTAGGAGGCTGAATAGCAGTTGGTCGGACTGAGAATAGCGTTTGGTCCTCCCTTTCTATGCTATCATACGTACACCGCACGGGATAGCCGGGTTTTCTTGTCTTTTCTCTCTTCGCTCCCCTGATTTTCTATTCGATAAAATCACGTCGATTCGTGTCCCTACGTAAGCGCGGCGTCTAAGAAAAGTTTTATATTGGTGGTCTAAAAGAAGGAGCGAAGAAATAAGGCAGAATATATGCGCAAGAAATAAGCGACGGACTCACTTTATTCGTTATCCGACGTGTATTAGAACGACGTTTTCTTTCGGGGCTTTGGTGGGCGCTTGGCTTTTTTGTGCCCCTTTAGGCGCTGCGGCTAGATTTGACTGGGTGGTAGCTACAGCTAGAAATCTTTTGCCCTTGGCTGAACAGAGTTGATTTTATGGTAGCTTCTTTGGAAAAAGTTAGGAGATTAGTTTTAGTTTTTGAGGCGCGCTTTGTGCCTGGTTAGGCTAATCTTTGTCGTAAGATCCGAGGCTGAAATCTGTAGAAATGCTAAGTAATTTTGAATACTGTAGGCTATACTGGTTGTGTTTAGGTTAGTTTATAGTTTTGGGTGGTTGCAATTTGCCAAACTGATGTCACACCCCGCCTATTATTCGTGCAAGTGCCAATAATTGTGCTTTTCGAGTAGTAACTAATGTTGGGTCTCTCTTTTTTCAGATTCTGGTGCTAGCCTGATGTTGCTTTTCGTTGTCCTGAAAAAATGACCACAAACTGCAAGGTTTTGCCGGAGTTTACCACCTCAATCAACCGTACTGAAACGTACAACTCTGTACAGGAGGTTCATAACGCTCATTCGGTAAGAAACACATCCGTTTATCAGTTCTTGGTAAAGCGATATGTTTCAGTCCTCAATGTTTTATCGTACGTAAATTCAGCCCATGCAAAAGGTTCCTTGTGTGTGTTGGTAAATTTGAAAAACAAGTTTATTGGTGCGAAAAATTTGACAGCGCTGTGACATGACATCGCGTTTGTTTGAAATTGGCACAATTTTTTTCCGATGCGCTTGAATTTTGAGGGTTTTTCTGCATGTTATGTCACGTCGCCCCTCTTAAATTCGACGAGATCAGATGGGAATTTAGTCAATAACAATAATACGAGGTCGATCGATGTCGAACCAGTTTTGAAAATGGGACTACTACATATAGGCCTACATGGTACATATACAGAGACACGGCACAATGCTGTAGGTACTCGAAGCTAAATTGTGATGTAACAACATTGAGGGAGGGAAAATCTCTAGCGAAGCAAGCCAGACCTGACTGAAAAGCTGAATAGCAGCTATTATTGCAGCCACTTTCGAACAAGAGTACTTGAAGTCTTTGAATGAAATAGGGTAATATGGGGTAAACCCGGACACGGGATAAACCCAGACACCTAAGCTTTTCTGAACTTGCCGCTTCAGCAACTGACGAAAATTGTAGCTCATTTGAAAGAGGAGAGTTCAAGGAATTGATTGGTAGATACTTGTCTCAATCAGTCATATGGTTGCTGAGATATACTAGGTGTCCGGGTTTACCCCCGTGTCCTGGTTTACCCCATAGTACCCTACCAAGCTCATTCCCTTGGCACGGGGACGTTTTGTTTGTGGTTGCTCTGCTTTTCTATGACGTTTCTGGCTTTGCTTTTATTTTGCTGCTGCCAGTGAAAAGTGGCAAAAAGCAAAGACAAGAGAAAAGGAAGGAAGTTGAGGAAAAAGCTAGCTGGCAGTAAAATATTGGATGTCATTTCGGCATAATAACGGCATAAACAAACAGAACTTTTGCTACGAGGAAACAAACTACCAGTTCCCACAAATATTTTCACATGAAAATATACCACAGTTTTCAAGCAATAATGCTGCATATATACAGGGTGTCTCACGTAGACCTACCCAACGACTCAGCCTTATAACTTCCGTACTAAGGTAGATATCAAGCTGAAATTTTGTCCCCAGAAACCCAAGAATATACCATACTATGTGGCAAAATTTGAACCAAATAGGCCACAGCGAACGAAATTACAGGCTTAGACATTTTGAACCCTGTTTTTATCATTTTCCGCACTGGGCATGGCTTTGAGATAAGAACCTTCTGCTCAGCATGGTCAAGCAGCTTATCCAACGAGGTAATATGGCGAAACAACAATGGCTGAACATGACCACAGTCCAGAACACAAAGGATTCAACAAGCAGGTCTTAAAAAGGCTTTAAGTAGTTTTGAGATTTTTGATAAGATGAGTGATTGAGGAGCTTATTTGCAGAAGATGGTGGTGGCTTTTCAGATATGCTGTATGGGAGATTAGCTAATGTTTGTCCTGAGGGCCAAACATGAGTGATGCCCTTACAATAGGCAGGTTTTAGGGAATTGTTGCAAAGGTGGAGTGGTGGAGCAGCTTAGAATTGCGCTGGTTTTTTGTGAGAAGCGACCTGAGTGGTTGGCTGGAGTGATTGAGGAGCTTATTTGCAGAAGAGGGTGGTGGCTTTTCAGATATGCTATATGGGAGATTAGCTAATGTTTGTCCTGAGGGCCAAACATGAGTGATGCCCTTACAATAGGCAGGTTTTAGGGAATTGTTGCAAAGGTGAAGTGGTGGAGCAGCTTAGAATTGCGCTGGTTTTTTGTGAGAAGCGACCTGAGAGGTTGGCTGGAGTGATTGAGGAGCTTATTTACAGGAGAGGGTGGTGGCTTTTCAGATATGCTATATGGGAGATTAGCTAATGTTTGTCCTGAGGGCCAAACATGAGTGATGCCCTTACAATAGGCAGGTTTTAGGGAATTGTTGCAAAGGTGAAGTGTTGGAGCAGCTTAGAATTGCGCTGTTTTTTTGTGAGAAGCGACCTGAGAGGTTGGCTGATGTTTGTCTTGAGAGTTGGTTAACCCCTCCGCCTTAAAAACCTTTCAGTCCTGTCAGGCGGAATGGGTAAAGCAGGTTCGTAAGCAGAGAAAAACGGTGTGCATAATCGGGGAAGTACAGTATCAGGGGACACAGCACCATATTGGTCACATATTCACAGTTTCGTTGACATGAACCTGAATCTGCGTTTCTATTGGATTTATCCAGAGGTATTTTCATCCATTGTCGTAAATCGTGCTTTCCTGCACTGGTATTGATTTGTCACTATTTGAGGAATCTTTAGCTGATCTTTGCACAAGTGATGTTACTGGCACCATTACAGGTGATCTGTCTTTTGGCGCCTTGAGGCGATCTTTTGTTGTTTCTTGCAGTAGCTAAACAATCATGCATGCTCCCATAATAATTTGGTTTCTGTTTAGCTATTGCAAAATGCACACAATCCAGAAATGAATCTATTGTACAGCTATAAGTACTGTATCTGCTGCAGAGCTTCTTTTCAAAATTACCTGCTTTTCTTTCCTGCCATTTGAGATGTTCTTCATCCGCAGTATTATTCCAGGCATTGTTTTATTGAATCGCTCTTGAACACGCACTCCTTCCAAAAGAGAGTTCTCCTTTTGAATTGCTGTTGAAGATACCATCCTTTCAGAAGAAAATCCTTCCCTTTCCACTGACTATGCACAATTTTTCCCCTGTGATTCTTCAATGCAATAGCGCCGCTGCTCAGCAACTGAGCAAAAGCACAAAATAACTAGTCTGTGACGTGTCTCAATTTTCATCACATTTTTATTTTTCTTATGCAAATTCCACTCTTTAACACACTGTTCCTTTCATGTAAATTATTCTTGCATCAACTGTCGACATTTCCTATGCAAATTACTCCCTAAAGCACATGTTTTTCCCTTTTCCCCTATTTGCAAATTATTTCCTCTGAGCTCAACTACTTATCCTGTGTTTTCATCGTTTGCCCAGTTCGTCGCGATGGTGTAGGCGATAGAGCTTTCGCCTTCTAATCCTACGGGATGGGCTGGTGTGAGATTCGAACCCGGGATCGACCAAATTTTTCGCAAAAATGTCAACGAAACACTAAACCTCCAAAACGTCAACGAAACACTAAAATCTACAAAACGTCAACGAAACACTAAACACTCCGACCCGTCAACGAAACTTTGTAATGGGACGTATCGCCGCCACATACGTAGGATCGCCAAATTGAAAATTTGAAATTTCTCCTATACCTACACAGTACGTAACCCTATCCTACAGCATACTACGTAAGACCCCTATACCCCTATGATGAGGGCAACTCAACATGGTAGCCCTTACGACTGAGGTCGTAAGGGCAAAAATACAGGCGATTTACCACCAATAACAGCCTTCAAGGGTCTGTCGAGGTCAATAGTGGCACCACTAATTTCAAAATGTTGAAAAAAGTGGTCGCAACTTCGCAAGCTCGTAATTTCATCCCTACTTAACCTACCTGGCTCAAATTTTGCCACAAAGTATGGTATATTCTTGGGTTTCTGGGGACAAAATTTCAGCTTGATATCTACTGTAATACGGAAGTTATAAGGCTGAGTCGTTAGGTAGGTCTACGTGAGACACCCTGTACATACATGCATGCGTACATGTAGGGTAGCGTGGGGCAAAACCGCCCATGAGGAAATCCGTACACCTATGGCGCTTTTACCCCCATCAGACCTAAGGTTGTCAAGTTATGGCTAGGAACGAAGAAACAGAGGCAGAAGTTTCCCGAGATACATTTTCGAGAGCCATGTTTTGAATGGCGAAGGTAAAAGCGCCACAGGTGGGCGGATTTGCCCCATGGACGGTTTTGTCCCACGCTACCGTACATGAAAATGATAGGAATCTAGCTCCTGTTGAACATATGTCAGGATATGTTTTCATGCAGGTGTTGTCTAGTGAGCCCTTCACACACCTGTCATGCTTGACATGTAAAGTGGCGTTTTGATGTGAATCAAAGGCGAGGAACTCTTTTTTTGTTTTTCAGGGGAACCTACCCGATGAATTGACTTTGGTGCTGAGGGCTCCTACTTCTTCGTCTAAGAACCACCTGCGTTTGGAACTGGAAAGGAACAGGTTTGTTTGATGGAATAGGGTAACAGACAGGGGTAGGGAAGTGTGGGGTAAACCCGGCCATTGGGTGAGACCGGCCACCTGAGCTCCTTTGAGCTGGCTATTTCAACAAATGATGAACCAAATAGCTCATTTGAAAGAGGAGCGTTCAGGGAATCGACTGATATCCTATTTGTCTCAATCGATCCATTGATTGCTGAGATAAGCGGCCCTGAAACTTTGGTGGCCAGATGTTCTCATGGCCGGGTTTACCCCTAGTACCCTATCTATGTTTTGAGGTTATGATCGAGGCAATGCACCACTGGCTAAAAATAGCTGCTAATATAGTAATGACGGGGGGAGGGCTAAAAATTAAGCGTCAGACGCACGACAAATGCACACGTGCTGTTTACTGTTTATGTTTGTGTACATTTACGACTTTCATTCATACGTATCGTATATCTCAGCAAAAAGCTTGGGAAGGGGTAGCATGTGGCGAAAAGCAATAAATATACAGGAAACTGGGCTGTACGTACGAATGAACGAAAACCTGGCGTCAAAAAGAGAGAAGCAGCTCTATTTCTGTTTTATGGGGGTAGGGTACTGTGGGGTAAACCCGGCCACCCAAGCTCCTTTGACCTTGCTGTTTCAGCAAAATGATGTACCAAACAGCTCATTTGAATGAGGAAAGTTCAAGGAATCGATTTTGTCTCAATCGGTCCATTGGTCGCTGAGATATGCAGCCCTGAAACATGCATAGGTGGCCGGATTTATCCCATAGTACCCTAAAATACGTAGCGGAAACGGTGGCCAATTTTTCTTTCAAAATCTCCGCAAATGTCCGGCCAAATGATCCGCGTTTTATCGGGGAAGATCTGTTTATTTGTCAATATTGCGCAGTCTGTAAACGTCCGTGGTTTTGCGTAAACTAATCCTCGTGACGCGTGCGTTTCGCAAGCAAAGTGACCCCCCCCCCCCCGATCGGTTTAACGGACTTCGTTCGGCTATAGTCTGGCCGGAGAGCGTTGGCTATGGGACTCAAGTCGTACTGCGTAGTTTGCATGTACTTCTGCTAAGTAGGAGTACGTCCGAAGCACGGACATAAATCCGCAATTTTGCATCTATTTTACGCAACGCGCCTTTAATGTCATTAGCCAACTCTTACTGGCCAGACTATAGGCTGCTCGATGTACGTATGTTTCTTAATTGCTGGACAAACACAAGGTCCACTCGTGCGCACTAGCCGCTAATGGCCGGTAGCGCCTTAAACTCAATCTCTCTGTGCGATTGTTTGAACAACTTTAGCGTTTAGCGGGGGGGGGGGGGGGGGGGGGATGGGGGTATTTGGCACAAGTCTGAGTACTGGATTGACGGTTCACTTTTCCGGTTACTGGCTTCTTTTTCTGTGTCAGGCTGTGAAAGAGATTGGTGAATATCCGGCAGATGCAGATGGACAGTTTAAAGGGGAGACAGCTGAGGGGTTTGCGTTTGTTTTTTTAGGGCTTTGCTGCATCCGGCTTACTATCACAGTAATTTTGAAGATGGTGAAGAGAGACGAGTTGCGGTTGACACTTCGGTATGTACGTACATACAATTCAAGATCTACATACGTACAGTACGTACGCATACCAAAGATACATGTGTACGTACAGTACGTACGAATACCAAGATACATCACATTGCATACGCTATAGTAAATTAGTATTGCCAGGGAGAATTGTCTTTGGACCTTATGCCCGTCTGCGAAAAATAGAAAGTTGAATAGGGTACTGGGGGTAAACTCGGACACCTAGGTAAGCTCCTCTGAACTTGCCGCTTCAGCAACTGATGAACATGGTCGCTCATTTGAAAAAGGACTTCTTCTCTTTCAAAGGAGCTACCATGTTCGTCATTTGCTGAAGCGGCAAGTTCAGAGGAGCTTAGGGTCCGGGTTTACCCCACAGTACCCTACATCCGTGCGGGACAGGCAAAAACCGAGGCAACTCTCTCTGAACTCACTGACACTACTAGAATGGGTGCTTTTTGTGCTTGCAGAGGTTATGCAACTATCACGGTACGGTATCTGGCGTGGAGGATTCATATGCAGCTGTGAATTTGTGTGGAAGTAGCGTCAAGTAAGCATCGAGATTTCATACTGCAATTGAATCAGTATTTTATCGTGTCGTTTTGTACGTTCTGTACGTATGTGGAAAAGCAGGATTTATCTACTTTTATTTTAGTGGCTTGATCTCTGTTTCTGGGCACAATTTCGTATTGGAATACGCAGGAGATAGTAAACACGCTCATTCCTTTCGTCTTATCTCTTCCAATCTGTACCAGGATCCCACAACTGCTCATGACTATCATGCGTCAAATGCTACTAACTGTGGTACGCGTACTACAACCGAGCATAAATGCTACTATACAAACGGAAGGAATTGTGTCTGTGTATGTATGGTACAGAGGAGTTCATGCAATCATTACTAGTTGGAGAGTTGAATTTTTCAGATTTTCCTGCCATTCTTCCTGCTTACAGCCAGACAAATCATGAGCTCACTTCATCGCACAATGTACCAGGCTCAAACGTTTTGAAAAGAGTGAGGCATTGTTGCTACTTTGACTTTCTCACCGTTGCGCACAGTTTTTTTTCAATATCTTTATGCATCGCATGTACTCGTATGAGTAACGTACAGTACTGTACAGCCAGGCACAAAGTGCGGTACAGCAGGGTAAATCCGGCGATGGGAAAATTCCGGTCACCAACGTTTCAAAGCTGCCATGTCTCAGCAAGCAAAGGACCAGAAGAGATAAATAATATGATATCAATCGATTCCTTGAACTCTCCTCTTTCAAATGAGCTACCATGTTCACCATTTGCTGAAGCGGGAAGAAAAGCTTAGGTGGCCTGGTTTACCTAATCCATGGCCGGGTTTACCCCACAGTACCCTACAACCATGTTTTTTCCAGGTGCGTCGCGCAGCGAAAAAAGTTAAGCCGACCCGTCCCAGCTACTACTCGTCATATCTGGACGACAGCGTTCGTTACGTGGAGCTTGTGATGGTGGTTGATCACTCTCTGTTTCGCAAACTGCGCTTCGATCGCAATTTCGCCGAGGAAAGATCGAGAAGCGTGGCGAATGTTGTGAATTCGGTATGACATTTTTGAGTGTAAGTATAGCTAATGGCCCATTCACATAGGAGGCATATGCGCCGGGCGTACGCTCGGCGTGTCCATGGCTGATACACGAAAAAACATGGACAGCCATGGATGCGCCGAGCGTACGCCGAGCGCAAATGGTGGTTGTTGTCAACCCTACCTATCTGCCGGATAATCAAAGAAAGCAAGTTCTGTTTTTTCAGCTTAGGACGAGGCTTAGGCTGAGGCCTACTCCTCTGCATACAATACCTAAGCCTAAAGCAGAACTTGTTTTCTTTGATTACATTTTGTAAAACAAAATGCCCCGTAGAGACTGTTCAAGTATTCCAGCGTGTAACGCCGGGTGTGTACCGTATGTGGGCAGGGACACAGTAACTTCCAGACAGACGGTAACAAATTTTGTGTTCTTTTTTCTTGTTGCAGCTCTACTATCCCGTCAACATTCGAGTGGTGTTGGTGGGTGTTGAGACGTGGGCGGAGGGCGACCGAATTGCCATACCGGACGACGGGGATTTAGCGCTGCAGAACTTCCTACTCTATCGACGCAAACGGCTCAACAGGAACATGCCAAACGACAATGCGCAATTGCTCACGTACGTACTTACTATATGTAGCATAGTCTGGCCAGCAAGAGTTTGCCATGGCATTCAAGGCGCGTTGCGTAAATTAGATTTACAAATGCGGATTTCTTTCCATGCTTCGTGTACTGTACTCCTATTTCGCAGAAGTACATGCAAACCACGCAGGCCGACTTGAGTCCCATAAGAGATTAGGTGGCCGGGTTTACCCAACCCGCAGTTGCTCTCTTTATTACTGTCGTGCTTTCCTGCTTTCAGTGACAGAGTGTTCAAGAAAGGTGTAATTGGCAAAGCTCTCAAAGGAACCATGTGCTCATTCGAACGCTCTGGGGGCGTTATCATGGTACGTGAGAATAATTGTGACTGACTACTAGTCGTGCACTGTATGTGTGTGCGTATGAAATATTCGCTATTTGCGCTAAAAATTATGACGTAGCGAGCTGACCCCTCTCTCTGTTTTTAGCACCTTTTTAATCGCTAACCCCGCTGGCACCGATCAAAAATGAACTGAAAAACAGAGGGGTCGTCAGCTCGCGACCACCTATAATTCACAGCGCAAGTAGCGAATAGCGTTCTGTGCATATGTTTGTTGTACGTACTGTATGTGTAGGATCACAGTCGCAGTATCGTTTCCGTGGCTTCGACCATGGCGCACGAGATGGGTCACAACTTCGGCTTGGAACACGATGATGCAGCCTGCGAATGCCCGGCGAATATGTGTATCATGTCCGCCTCATCCGGGTAAGAATTTCATTTTGGTCAACTCGTAAGGTTGATGTTTCAGCGGTTACAGATATTGGTGCGCTTCAGACGTGAACTCCGAATTCGGAGCCCTGACTATTCTTCAACATGTAAAATCTCCGAGTCGTTTTGCGAAACGTGCTGCGTGTGAACTGCCGAGTTTGTAATTCGAAGACGTCGTGAGTAATTCACGTTCGTTCGTTTCGGTTCAAAACGAAGTCGATTCCAACCTGGAGCCGAACTCGCTCGGAGCAAACTCGGAGCATGTCTGAAGCGCACCAGTATGGCCTTTTTTGGTCAGCTCGTATCCTTGATGTTTCAGCAGTTTAGATGTAGGCTACTGTGCGAGACGTTTTTGGGTGAGCCCGCGTGCGAGACCTTTTTTGGGTAAACCCGTATCGTTGATGTTTCAGCGGCTTGGCGCCTTCGCACTGGTCCCGTTGTTCGCTGCGCGACCTGCGCTGGGGTCTCGACCACGGCGCCGCCTTCTGTCTCTCCTTCCCCTTCCAGAGTCTTAAGATACACTGTGCGATGACCTTTTTTTTGGTAAACCCGTATCGTTGATGTTTCAGCGGCCTGGCGCCTTCGCACTGGTCGCGGTGTTCGCTGCGCGACCTGCGCTGGGGTCTGGATCACGGCGCCGCCTTCTGCCTTTCTGCTTCTCCGCCCTCCCCCTCCAGAGTGTTTCGGGGCCCCGTGTGCGGAAACGGGATTGTAGGTGAGCTACTGAGTTAACCCCCTCAGTAATCCCAGGCGTCCGCATGTCCGTAGCCACCCGGCAAACCCCGTCCGTAGAAGGGTTTGTTTTTCCGCCGGGTGGCTACGGACGGGGTTTGCCGGGTGGCTACGGACAGGCGGACGCCTGGGATTACGAAAGGGGTTAACACATACCGGGCACCAAGGCGTCATTGTTGACGAATAATATATGGGTGTTGTCGGTTTGTTGACGAACTGACAACAAACCGATAACAGCTGAACGACTTGTTACCAACAATGACGCCAGGTCGTGGCATGGAAGCAGAATTATATACTTTTGTTCTACACTGGTGCGCTTCAGACGTGAACTCCGCATTCGCACCGAATTCGGTTCCCTGAATATGCTTCAACACGTAAAATCTCCGAGTTCGCTTCGAACTCGCTCCACTTTTCCAAACGTACAGTTGTGAACTGCCGAGTTTGTAACTCGGAACGTGCGAACAACCGCGTTTAGCTCCGAACTCGGAGGCTGCTCGGAGCGAACTCGCTCGGAGAAAAGTCGGAGCACATCTGAAGCGCACCACTGTGTGCTCCATTCCATTCTTCCCCTAAGCCCAATGATGCATTCTTGCTAATACGACTTCTTCCTGTTCCAGAAGAAGGCGAGCAGTGCGACTGCGGCGCTCCTTCGGTCTGTCGCAATGCCTGCTGCCAAGCGTCCGCATGCCGCCTCGCACCCGGCGCCCAGTGCGCGAGCGGCGCCTGTTGCGATACGGACGCTTGCCGGCTGAAGAAAGCCACCACTCCCTAAAAAAAAAAAAAAAAAAAAAAAAAAAGGTATAAAAAAAAAAAAAAAAAAAAAAAAAAAAAAAAAAAAAAAAAAAAAAAAAAAAAAAAAAAAAAAAAAAAAAAAAAAAAAAAAGTAGAAGGAAGAAGGGGGCCTGCGATTTGGGCGAGTTCTGCGACGGAGAACGGGAGTGGTGTCCGAAGGATGTGTGGAAGCATGATGGGGTGGAATGTGGAAGCGGGGAGGAGAAGGTGAGAGGAGAAAACAGAGGGAAGATGGGGCCGGCAGGAATCGAACCCGGGACCTGTCGCGTGCCAGGAGAGCGCCGTAACCATTGAGCTACACACTTGGATGATCTCAGTCACACAATTTCCCCTGATTTATGTAGGATCAGGTAGTAGAAATTGCTGGAGTAGGGTACTGTGGGGTGTAAACCCGACCATGGGAAAATCCGATCAACCAATTTTCAGGGCTTCATCTTCATCATCACTTTATTCATGATCGCATGCGTGCGCACAACATGCAACCAGATATCTAAGCAACCAATGGACCGGTAGAGACAAGTATGATATCAATCGATTCCTTGAACTCTCCTCTTTCAAATGAGCTCTTGGTTCATGATTTGCTGAACAGCAATTGCGCAAAGGAGCTTTTGGTGGTCGGGATTGTCCCATAGTCGGAGTTATCCCACAGTACCCTATTATATGAAGCTCTTCCTTTTTGCTTACACTTTCTTTTATATTATTTTAGGGCTACTGTTACTCCGGCAAGTGCGGCTCGCGTACTGCGCAGTGTCAGCTGCTCTGGGGTAACACGGGTCAGGCGTCGCCAGATCTATGCTACACCAGTCTTAACACCAACCGCAACCTGCACGGCAACTGCGGATACAACAAAACCACCGAGACCTACCAGGCCTGCGCTTCCAAGTGCGTACTACCTAAAAAGGGTAGCATGGGGTAAACCCGGCCGGTCTTATTGGTGGGGTAATCCCGGCCACACACGCAGAAAGAATGGCCTTCAGTACAGGGCGGCCTGGTTTTTCCCGCGGCCGGTTTTCCCCCAGTTCACCCTTCTATTCTGTAGGGTACTGCGGGGTAAAGTTGGCTACTTAGTACTTGAAGGCCGCTCTTTCTTTCTAGTAGAGATGGGCCGAGACTCTCGGTCTCGGTCTCGGAAATCTCGGTCATTTTTGGCGGTCTCGGTCTCGACTTTATGATTTTCAAATTCTCGGTCTCGGTCTCGCAACTTTTAGGGCCTATTTTAGGCGAGACCGAGACTAGATTGAAATCTTGATTTCACAGCAATTTCATCCATTTTTGCTGAGATTTCAACTGCCTATCATGAAAAAATTTCTCCTGCGGAGCGATTTTAGCAATGTAGCAAATAGAAGTCAACCACTGTTTTTACCATTATTATTTTTATAGAAAACTCACAATTGGAAAAAAATGGAAACGAAATGCCATAGGTTTTAATACCAATACTTCATACGTCTCGGTCTCGGCAAAATTCCCTAATCTCGGTCTCGGTCTCGGAAAAAATTCTATTCTCGGTCTTTCTCTTTTCAGCACAATCCTATCGGCCCATCTCTCTTTCTAGTGGCCGGATGTACCCCACCGTAAACCGGCGCCATGATACCGTGCTCCTATTTACGCACCTTTCTTCTTCTGCCTTCTTCTGCTACAGAGACGTAATGAATGGCCGACTGCACTGCATTCACTAAAACGAGAATCCTCAATTTCGGCGATCGGGCAGTCGTCCAGACCGGACACACCTTCCTCCAGTTCCCAGATCGGTCGCTTCGCCGTCTGCAGGGTGGCTGGGGTGAGTCGACGCTGATTCAGTTCAATGCATGGACCGCTTCAAAACATCGACCTCTGCGTCTGCATAATGTTGGAAATTCCATACCGGATTCTTCCATCGGTCCAATCGAATTCGAAACGTCGTCATAGTGTGAACCGCTCTAACGTGGTTGGACCTTACCAAAATCCCATCCCTATTAGAATTACAAGACAAGAGGTCCATATTTTGAAGCGGTCCATGCATCGGAGAAAGGTTGTCGCGATGCGATTGGTTCAATGACGGCCCCGCGGTATTTCGTGAAATTTATACGTAGATCGGTACCTGCATCGACGTCCCATTTGTTGTAGATTATTCTTCTCGCTGGTTCCTCCGCTCTCAGATCACTAGACAATGTCGACGACCCCATCGACACCGAACTAAGCTTATACTAAATACCGCGGGGTCGCTCGCTATCGACCAACTCCATCGCGACAACGCAACTCGTCAATATTATTTATGTTACAGAGTCGAGAAAATAATTTGCCAGATGTGCACGAGAGGGGAATCGAACCCCCAGGACCGCTCGCGCTCCAGGCGAGCGCCCTAACCATGAGCTACACACCTGAATGACCTAAGTCGCC